>JAODAL010040204.1:0-37131 GCA_025379985.1 Phyllomedusa bahiana
AAAATTACTACTATTACTATATTTAAGAAAAGCTGTCAAAGATACATCCGATTAATAACATCTCCTCCACCCTTGTTTGGGGCTGATGTACTTAAATTCGGTTTTCCTAGTATTATGTGTTGCAATTGAATAAATGCATACTCTGGCTCAAAGACATTCTCAGACTCATGTTTTAGTTTCTTTGAAGCAGGGCTTAGGAACCTTATTTCTGTAAGGGCCACTTGGATATTTATAAAATAATTTGTGGGCCATATAAAATTATCAACTTAAAAATTGGTCTATGCAGTGCAATATTTTATTAAACATGTAATGTTCCCATAAAGCAATGTCTGCTGCACAGGTCAGCTCTCAGCTAGCTGCAAGCCTACAATGCATGAGAATGAGGGTAGCACTTGTGGCCGTTCTCTCCGTTCACTTCTATGGGAGTTCTGAATATTGCCGAGTGCACTCACTCCACTGCATATGGAACTTCCATAAAAGTGAATGAGGTGGACGGACGCAAGTGCTATCCTGCTCCACACGGGTGACTCACTGCTAGCTGAGAGCCGACCTGTGCAGTGGACATTACCTTATTTGATCACAAGTTTTACTTACTCCTACTGTAATTGCTAGATTTGCTTCTCTCCCTGATCAGCACAAGCTCATTGCTGAAAAGAGGAGCAGCAAATCTTGTTTCCCCGCTTCGCACATCGGGAGAGAAAAGCCTTGGACAAGAGTTGTAATTGTAGTGCTGGATGTCCTTTTTTACCTACGTTTATATGCAACATGTCTGAGTCTTCATTCCCCCTGCACAGTGATATTCACGCCACCTCCTACACACTATAAAAAATTGAGCTTCAAATGGCCCTGAAGTCTTGGATGCCCAATCCCCCAATTTCACATACAATGCATCTCCATTTCCCCTATACTCTGATGTCCATATCTTTTTCCCCCTGATGTGCAGTAGCATACTGGGACATGAATGGAGTGAATTATAGCTGTTACTGATGCCCTCAATGTCCCTGGATCTGCTAACAAGTGGCAGATGCTTCGGAAACCAGTACATGTAAAGTAGTGCATCAGAAAGGAACCACTTGAGCACGATCGGCTACTGCACATGTGCTGGTCTCGAGTGCAGGGTGGGAACAAATGAATTTGTGGGCTGTATATGGCTATGGATAGATAGATTAATATGAGATAGATAGACAGATAAACAGACAGACAGATAGATATGGGATGTGTGTGGGTGTTTGTTTGAAGTGGTTACATGTCCACTACTTAGGATCCTTGCATGTTAGCTGACCTTGCTGCACACTCGGAGCTTGTCACTTACCCTCTAAAAGCTCAGTAAGTCTAGTGGTCCGGTTACATCTTACTATCACTTATTATATGCAGGCCTTTTTGTGGCCCATGGGGACATAGTATCATTTTGCTTTTGGTGTTTCTAGACCCCCGTGGTTGTGATACCCCTGAAGAATGTCATTAGTCTATCTATTTATGGGGTGAAACGAAGTGGGTTGTCCTATTAAGGATTATATTTAAGACTTTTATCCTCTTTTTTGTGTGTTGAGCTACTTCTTGGACTTGATCACCGTATAGAGTATGAAAGTTTTTGTTTGAGAAAAGGTGACAATAGGGTGCACCAGGTTGAGATTTGGGGCCGCCCTTTTCAGGGTGAAAACTCCAGGTTCATAAAGGAAAAGACTAAAGAGAAAATAGGGTTCAGCTAGTTGTTTACTGCAACTGCATAGCCCCTTATTTCCCTAAGTGATTGAAATTGGATACATCTGAAAACCGCTGGAGCCTGAAAAATGGCAGGATTATTTTACACCTAATTGTAAGTGTAAGATTTTTTCCTATACCTACCGCTTAAATAAAAATTTGATAATTGATGACATGTTTGTTTCTGATACTTAAAAAAAGTATTTGTTGATCAAGGCACCACAGTCTAATACTGTTCTAAAATGTCAAGTTATTGTTATTTGAAATATATTGTCTAGTTTAGTTATGTCAAGTTCTATTATATTGTTTTCTTTCACATTTGGCCAATTTCTAGCATTTTTAGTCCTTGAGCAAATCAGTCTGATGTTCATCTAGTTCCTGCTGTGCTCTATCCAAGGAGTCTCTGGGTCCTTGAGCCTCTTACTGTTTTAGGGTCGGGGACATTTTTATATCAGTGTTAGAGATGTTCTGCTATCAGCGACATCTGTAGGGCTAGGTTTAATGGAAGATTTAGGGACAGTTAGGGTCGTTTATCCCTATTATTTACTATCTTGCTTCAAGCTTGAACTACCATATAGAATCTCCATCAATCATTCACCTGTCACCATTCGTGTGCTGACCATCTACTGAATCATCAAGTGGTGAGTTTTTCTTCCTTTGATTGATATACAATTCATATAGTTATTTCTTACAACTGCTGGGGTACTCGTTTTTTTTTTTTTTTCTTTTCTTGTGGTTTAGAGTCCACCGGGGTCATTAAATTTTTTGCTGGTAGCCAAGCAACCTTTGTCAGCCTGTTCTAGCATGATAGTAGACTGCCAATGTCAATGGCTTGTCATGAACTAATAAAAGCCTTCAAGGTCTGCTCTGTTTTTATACTGGTAAGAGATTGTTCACATGGCTTTTATGCAGAAAACAAGTGTGGTGACCCAGGGAAGCAGAGGAAAGGCTGAGGAATATACTTATCATGATGACTCAATACTTTCATAACTCCCTGGGAGCACTCACACTGTAGTTTGGGGAAAAACTGCAGCTAATGGTAGTCGTAGCTCCCCAGGTGGATGTTTATCCTTAAACTCCCCAAGGTGTTACGGGAAGTTTTTCCTTTAAATGTGGGTTGCTGCTAAAAAGGGCAGGCGGGGAAAAACAGGAGTTTTTTTTTAAATAAACAATACCCTTTACTTAAAATTTAGATGTTTAAACGACAAAACCCTTTCCCTTTTTCCATAATCAAATTACACCTCCTTAGACCTGAAGCAAGAAGATTGGGACGCCCTTTCCCCCAAAACAACGTCCCTTTTGGGTGGGTCCTTCCTGGCTGTAAAAAACTGTGGGGTGGCGCTAGTCTCAAGTTATATACCCAAAAGACTTACCATTAGGAACTTTTTTAAACTAACACCCTCCGCATTTACTCCCCCAAACAAAAAGATACTCCCGTTTTTTCCGGGCCCTCCCCTTCTTTTAAATTTAAATTTCCAACTGGTTCCTTTGGGTTCAGGGCGAGAAGTTTAAGACCGGGTTTTCCTTGAACAAAAACCCACAAAAGACCCCAACGGGGTTTTTCTAGGGAACTTCGACAGAACATCCGGGAAAATAACCCCATAGGGCCCTTTTTTTTTTATTTTTTTTTTTTTAGGCTATTTTTCACACGGCAAAATTGGGGGGCCCCAATTATCCCCGCAATTACCCTGGGAACTTGGGAGCTCGCGGGCGATAAAGGTTGGGGCACCCCCCACCCCAATGGACAGTAAATTGCTAGCGGCGTGAATTCCCCAGCAAGAAATTTAAAACAATGTCATTTAAATCTCCCCGCCGGCTTTATTACCCAAGGGGGGAAGGAGGGGGAAATTTCTTTAGTTCTTTTATGAAACTGGGGTTTCCAAAAGTTTGGGGGCCTTTTCGCCCGTATTTGAGCGCAGAAAGGGTGCAAAAATACGGACCCAAATTTCCCCCCAAATTAATAGCCGTGAACAAAAGCCAAACCCCAAACTTGTTGCCATAAAAACCAGTTTTGCTTCAGACAAAAGCCCAATTTGTCCTTTCTTGCCTCCAATTTGCCCATCGGGCAGAGCCCTTTCTCCACCCCCTTTGTCCAATCAGGAGCTAGATCTTTTTATAAAAACGTTTGGGTGGGGAAAGCTTTTGGGGTGGCCAAATTTTACCCTTTCGGGCAAAAGGGGAAATGACACAAGACTTTTCCAAAAGATACAAAACAAAAAACATACTTACACAAAATTTGGGAACACAAAACATTTGGAAACAAGTTGCCTTTCACTAAAATAAAAAACCCTTTTAGCATATTTTTCCACATCATCATGAAATCAGAAAAACCCTTCCCTTTTTTTAGGTAAAATTAGGAACCAAAATTATTTATTTTTTGGCCAAATGCCCAAATAATTAAAGAAGAAAAATTTTTAAAGGAAATTTTCCTTATTTTCTGCAAATAAAAAATTTACATACACTGGAAAACAATCCCTTTAAAAAAATGTTTGGGACGCCCAAAAAAGATTAAAGTCTCTAAAGGCTACTGTAGGTTTTTTGGAAACATCGGGGGTTAATTAAGACACACCTGTGGATTTTTTTTTTTAAATGCACCCCAAAAAACATACGGGTTTTCGTGTGTAAAATAAAGGGGAAAGTCTAAAGAAATTAGACGGGGAAAAAGAATTTTGGCCCTTGCACAAGTCGGGACACCCCTTGGGTGAAATTTTCCCAGATACCTAAAGGGCCTCTTTTCATCTTACAAAAAATTTTTGCAAGAAACAAACAAAGGGGGAAAAGCCCCAGTCATCAAAACGCTCAGGAAGGAGAGCATTCTGTGTCCAGAGAAAAACGTGTTTTTATTTTAACATGTGCAATAAAACCCCAAAGGGAACAAAAGCAAAAGCCCTTATAAAGATCGGCAGAAGTTTTGGTAAATTGTTTTAAAAATATCCACAGTGAAACGACAACTTATCAACAGGGGCCTGAAAGCCCCGCTCCCCGGAAGAAGCCATTATTCCAAAAGAAACATATAAAAACAGAAAAATTTTTTGCAAAACACCCCGGGCCCAAAGACCTATTTTTTTTGAGAATGTCCTTTTTTCCCTGAAAAAACAAAAAATTGAACTTTTTGGCAAAATTTACCATTTTTTTACATGGGGGGGCAGCTGTGAAACAGGGGGTGGCAGCAAAAATGTTTTTGGACCCTGTTCTGCGGCAGGGGGGGACAGGGGGCACTTAAACAAAATAGAAGGCATCATGAGGAAAGAAGACTATGTGCAAACAAAACAACTCCCCAGAAAATCAGCCAAAAAGTTAAAGTTTGGGCAGAAAAGGTCCCCAAAAATACAATGCCCTTTAAGCAAAACTGAACATCCCTGCCAAACTGGTTACTGGGGGGCTTGGAAAAACCAAGCCCAAAGCTTTGGAGGGGCCAAACAAAGCCTAAACTAAACCCAAATTAAAAAGTAGGGGTAAAGTTTAAAAGGCAAAATGTAGAAAGGTGCCCTAAAAAACATGGCCCCATTTTAAAACCATTTTCCTGCCCGGGACAAATGGGGAAAATTCATACCACTATTGTGAGAAAGTAATAAAAATGTTTTTAAAAAAAAATTAAATCTCTTCTCATTATTCTGGCATTTTGGCAAATTTAAAAAAATTTTGGTAACCCTAATTAAACCTTTAAAAGGGGGAGGGTTTTTATTCGGATTTCATGTCAATATTGAAAAAACATGCAAAATGGAATTTATAAAATTTTATAAAAAACTTCTGGTTCAACTGAAAGTACATGTAAACAAGAAGCACCCCTGGCTCAACCCCAGAGACTATAATACCCACTACTGGGGTATTACACAAGCATTTTCCATATAAAATTCTTACCAAATCTACATTAAGAATCTGAATTGTTCTCTTTTCTTTATTTCAGGTGGAATACTGAACATAATTCTAAGAAGTAAAGCCTAACAGTGCATCATATCAGCAAACAGGAAATCATAGAGTCAAATTTCCCCCATGTGGAAACAAAAAAAGAAAAAAAAAAAGTTAAATTAAATGCCAAAAATAAATGGGAAAAAAAAAAACCCAAAAACCCAAAAAAAAAATATGAATTACAAAATTTTTTAAAAAAAAGAATATATAATTGTCCAAAAAAGCATTTTTAAAACCATTTCCCTTTTTATTCTTGAAATCCTGTTTTTAAAACCCCCCCTCCCCAAAATTTAAATAAAAAATAAAAAAAAAGTTTTTAAAAAAAAAATTAAAAATAGGGGGGAAAATAAGTATTTGTACACAAGCGATTTTGCAATTTTTCCCCCCTTTCAAAAAAAAGAAGAGGTCTTAGTTTTTTTAAAAAAGGTTAACTTCAGCTGGAGAACAGAATCTAAAAAAAAATACAGAAAATCACTTTGAAATGTTTTTTAAATAATTTCTTCCCATTTTATTTCATAAAATAATTTTTTTTTTAACTTACCAACCAGCAGGAATTCTGGCTCCACAACCCTTAGTTTTGTTTTTAAACCCCCTTCCCGACAAAGGTTTATGATACGCCCAAGGGGGAAGTGATTTCCCCGCAAATGGACGTTTTCCATACCTCTGGCTTTGGGGCCGGGTTTGCGGGCGACCCAAACCACACCCCAAACAGGGGCCCAAAGCGGTAAATTACCGCTGCCGATGCCTTTTTGGCCCCCCGGGCCCCGGGGGGGGCCTCCGGGCCGGGGGTTTTGATTACCGCTTCATTACCGCACCTGCCCAAGGGCGCGATAATAAACCGCAGGCAGGGGGGAGTGACTCCCCTCCTCCCCCCGGCGGCTCCCGCACTGAAGTGGGGCACCGATCTCCTGCCCTGATAACCTGGAATTTGAACGGCATTTCCCCCGGGGTCACATGAGGGTCCCCCAATGCCCGCAATCCCTTGGGGGAAAGGTGACAGGCTTTTTGGTCATGGAAACCAGTACCCCAATTTACTGAAAACGTGCACGGGCCCTCATTCTAACAGAAAAAATCTGTGATTGCGTTAAAAATAAATGAAAAAAAGTGAAAAAAGTAAAAAAAATGTCAAAAGTAAAACAAAAAGGAAACACAAAAAAAAAAAAATAAAATAAAAACCGACAACCGCCCTTTTCCCTTTTACAAAGGGCAATCCCCCCAAAAAAGATCAAAAATAAATAAAGTACCCATATTTGGTTCGCCGCGTGCTAACAACCCACCCGATAAATCCCGTCAGGTTTAAATTTAAACCCAAACGGGAACGGCCCCAAAAAAAAAAAAACAAAAAACGTCACAGAATTGCGATTTTTGTACATCCTGCAGCACATAAAATTAATAAAAAGCGATCAAAAATTCATATAAAACCCCCAAAAAGTACCCAATTTAAAAATTCAGTTCAAAACCCCAAAAAAAAAAAAGTCCATACCTCCTGTATAAGGAAAAAAAAGAAAGTTATTGGGTCTCAGAAGAAAAGCGGCAAAAAAAATTTTTTAAACACAATAAAAACACTTCTTTTTTTTTTAAAGTGCTTTTTAAATTTTAAAAAAATATATAAAGGGTATCGCCTAATCGTAACGACTAAGAGAGTAAAAACTAACAGGTCATGGATAAAAGCACATGGAGCGCTGTTTTAAAAAAAAAAAAAAAAAACACAACTAGAAATTTTCAAATATTTTTTTTCACCTGCCTTTCCCAAAAAACGGAAATTTAAAACAAACAAAAATTCTTGTCCCCCCCCAAAAAATTTTACCAATAAAAAAGTCAACCCTTCCCGCAAAAAACAACCCCTACACAGCTCCGTACACAAAAAATAAAAAAGTTTTGGGTCTCAGAACCCCAAAAGGGGGATGCAAAAAAAGTGTTTACCTTTTTGAATAAAGTGTTTAAAAATGGAAAAAACCGTAAAACAAAAAAAAATACAAAAAAGGGATATCGCTGTAATCCCTAAACGACCTGATGAAAAAACTAGTAGGGCATTAAACTGCACGGTGACCCTGTTTAAAAAAAAAAAAATAAAAAAACTACCATGAAAAAATGTATTTTGTTCAAAATGCCTCCACAAAAAAACCCAAAAAAAATTTATCAAAGCGGCATTAAAGCCCCCCATAATGGAAATAAATAAAAACATTAACTCATCCCACAAAAAACAAGCCCAGAATCATCTCCGATACAGAAAACTGAAAAAAGGGATGGCTATCAAAAAAAACCCAAAATAAAAACCCAAAAATTTTTTTTTAAAAAACTATTTCTAATTTTTAAAAGTAATTAAAAAATAAAAAAAAAATAAATAAAATCCATACCATTTCAAAATTTTACCCGACCCCCATAGTAAAGATATCCTGGGCAATTTAAAACTGCCCCGGCAACGCTGTAAAATTGAAGCTCAAAAAAACAAAAGGGGAATTGCGTTTTCCCCCTCATTTTCAAACCCAATTCAAAAAAAAACAACCTTTTGGGAAAAACCCGGGGAACCCCAAAAAGTACAATACAACCCCCCAAAGAGTTCTTTGGGGGCGTTTCTTTAAAACCAAAAAAGGGTTTACTTATGGAATTTTTAAACCCGTTTTGGTACTTTTTGGGGGGGTTTTTTATATTTCACAAGGCCCCCCCCAAAATCTGCATTCCAAAAGCCAATAGGCCCCTTTCCCTTAAACCCCCCCCGCCCTTTCCCCAAAAACAGATTTACACCCACAGTAGGGTAAATTTCCCAACTTGGAAAAATTGTGTAACAAGGTTTTGGGGGCTTTTTTACCAGGATTCCTTGTAAAAATTAAAAAAAATTTTTTTAGCTAAAATTGCAGATAATGGGAAAAAAAAATTTTTTTAAAATTTTCACACCTAACCAAAAATTTTTTTTGACACACCTTTTGGGGGGCGAATGCTCCACTTAAAAACCCCTGGATAATTCCTTTAAAGGGGGGTTTTTTTTCCAAAAGGGGTAAATTTTAGGGGGTTTAAATTTAAATTTTGAAACCTTTGGGGGGTCCCGCAAACCCCGAAATTTCCCCTAAATAAAAGGGAAAGGAAAAAGAACTCCAGAGTCCCCGTATGCCCCCAATTTTGGGCTTTTGGTTAGGCCCCAAAAAAAGCACAAAAGGGGCCAAAATATGGGATATTCTGAAAACGGCAAAATCTGGGGAAAAATATTAAGATTTCCCCTTTTCCCAAATTTAAACCCTAATTTTTGTGAACAAAAAAAAAAAATTTTAAAAATTTTCAAAAAAAGGAAATTTTTAAATTTTTACTTCCACTTTTCTTTTAAATTCCGGGAAACACCTAATGGGTTAATAAAATTCCAAAAGCGGTTTTTTAATACTTTAAGGGGGGTAATTTTTTTAGATTTAGGGCATTAAAAGGGGATCTAACCCCCAACCAATCAAAATCACGTTAGAACGGGCGGGTTTTCTAAAAAATGTATATTTTCAAATTTTGTTGAAAATTTGAAATTACTACTAAATTTTTAAGCCCCCTAAAGTCGAAAAAAAAAAAAAGAAATTTAAAAAAAAGAAGCCAAACTACAAACAGAAAATAGGGAAACCCCGTTTAAAACTATTTTGAGTGGAATAACAAACGCTTAAAAATCAGAAATTTTTTAAGTTTAAAAAATTTTAAATTTTTCCAAAATTTTTCCCCGATTTTTTTGATATTTTTTACAAAAAAACAAAAATTTTTGGACCAAAATTTTTTACTATCTTAAAAGCACAAAATTTTTCACAAAAAACAATCCTGAATCACATGGATAAGGGAAAAATGGGGCAAAAAGTTTAATTTTCACATAAAGTGACCAAAAAAATGACAGGGTTTTAAAAATAGGGCTCTTTTCAAAGAGGCCAAAAAAAGGCTCCGGGTAAGGGGTTTAAGGGGGTTTCCCCACGGCTTTTTCCCGGGGGAAAATTTTGAGCCGTTTTGGGGCTCACAAATCCCCCGGAAAAAAAGGGCGGGAGGGGGGGCGGGACCAGACGGGGGCCGGGGGCCCCGCCCCCCGGCCCCATAACTTGCTTTTTCCAGGGCGCTAGGGCCCGGATAATGTCATGTCACTTTCCCCCCCCCCCGCGATTCCCCGAGCGGGGAGGAGTGACGGAATCCATGTTTCATGAAGCGGGGAAAACCAAAATGACAGGGGGATTGGCGCCGTACTCAGCACAAATCCGGCGGGGGAGTACGGCGCCTCCGTCCCCAAAATAACCGGTGAACAGTCCAAAATGTCCTTTCTACTCTGGCTAATTACCGTTTTCTTTGGGCACCTTTTAAACTTGTTACCTGTATAAAAGACTAGTGTTGATTAAACTGTTCAAGAAAAGTTAAGTTCGAGTTGAACATCTCAATTTTCTCGAACCGATTTGAAAATTTTACTGTTCGTTCAAAAGTTTGAGTTCGCCTTGACGAAGCCATTCTAATATTTCAGGCCTTTCTGCCCTTTTGGCGCCATCCAATCAGTGCGGCAAGAGAAATATCAAAACTTCATCGTTGCTAAAATCAAATGATTGTTATATATTTCGATGTATTGCGTTCTGAATGCCATTTTTCCTCACCTCTGTACGTACAACTGTTCTCTGATGCTGCAGTCACAAAAAAATTGCTTATTAGTATTTGGGAAAGGGAAAAACTGCTATTTTGTAGTTATTAGGTAGTTAGTTTTGAGGGGTGTTTTGCAAATTAGGGGAAACAAGACTTAGAAGCTTTTCCTCTCCCTGACGCAATAGTTTTTAAGGGGTTTGGTATTGCTGGCTGCATCTTTCCAACACCCCGAAGCTGTTTTCTTGTTACTTTGCAGGTTCAATAACGCCAAAACCCCGTACATGATCTTTTAATTTTAAAAGAGTGCTTGGGTTTGCTAAATCATTCTCAGTGTCCAAAAATTCAGTTTTTCGTGAAATCATTTTATAAACACCTTTGCAATTCCCATACAAAGAAAATATTCTAATAGTGGTTGGTTGGCGAAAATTTTACGACTGCAGAAAAATTCATTTTTTTCGTTTTTGGGGGGTTTAGAAAAAAAAAATAACCCCAAATTTTCTTCAAAACTCCTATCAAAGAAATGTAAATTTTAAAAAGTGGCTGGGTTTGGGGAAAAATTTTTACTGAGTGGGGAAAAGGTTTTTTCTTTTTGGGAGTTTTGGGGGGAAATACCTTCCCAAAAATACCGTGGGGTTAATGTCATTTCAGTTATATCCGAAAAAGAGTTCTCCCCCTGTTTGCTAAAATTTTCTCAACACCAAAAAAGTGTAATTTTTTGGGGAAAAATTTAACTTTCCCTTTAAAGCCCGAAATATACCAGTGAATTTTTGGGGATCCACATATTTTTTACCTTTCTCTCTTTTTTATGACATATATATTGTGCCACGCGCAGAGCTAAATAATTAGCTTTTGAACATGGTGAGAACTAGAGGTGGTAAGCGAGCTATGAGGGGCGTAGGAAGTGGAGATAGAGGTACGAGAGAAGGCACTCCTTCCAGTGCTCCGGACAACACACAAACGAGCACATCGTCAGTCGCAGGACCGTCAGGCCTGTCATCACTTTCTCAGTTCCCTGTGCATCTCATTACTAAACAGCATCGCCAGTCTGCTCTTCAGTGGTTATCAGACCCTGCATCAAGCGGTTTTACCACCTCTTCCTCTCAGTCACGGCCACAAATGTCATCATCATCAGTCCAACCTGAAGCAAACATGGGCCAAATGTAACAACTCAATATACAGACCTCTCCAAATAATTCATATAAAGCTCTTTGATCACACAATGCGATGGGGTCAGAAAGCATTTCAAAAGATCAAGAGGCCAAGGCGGATGATTTTGTCTGCTCTGATGCCCAATCACATACACCTCTTACTTTTTTTCCTTGTAGCCCTCCAAATCTTTATTTTTAAATACCTCCACCTGTACTACCACCAAATATACTAAGTTGTGTTATCCTGAACCTCGAAATTTCCCATTGTCATGTTCCTGCTGCCACCAATGGTACTGCCATCTAATCTAGTCCAGCCTGCAGAGGCGTAAGTTCAACTTCTTGGACCCTGGTGCAAAAAGTGAAATGCCCCTATGCCCCTCCTTCCCCCCCCCCCCCTCGTTACCAGGGCTGCCATCAGTCATCTATTAACAGTTTCAGGGCCCCATACAGCCAAATCAAATGGGGCCCCCACCCATTACTAGTTCCTATTTTTTAACATATCAGTGGGCCCCTTTTTTATTAGGGCCCCTGACAGGAGTACTGCCCGTACTGCCCTATTGGCAACCCTGTCATTTACCATGTGCCATTTCCGATACCGGTGTCTTTTTATGTGTCAAAGGGGCTTTTGGGCCCCCTCAGGATGCAGGGCCCTGTAGCGACTGCTACTGCTGCACCCTTTATAACTACGCCCCTTTCAGCTGAACCTCCATGTTCCCGGTTGGGATGTTCTTGCTGCCACCGTATATATCACATGTTCAAAGCTTGTAAGCAGATGACCCTGCCAGTTACCATGGGCCATTTCCAATACCGGTGTCTTCTTATGTGTCAAAGGGGCTTTTGGGCCCCCTAAGGATGCAGGGTCCCATATCAACTGCTACCGCTACACCTCCTATAGCTACGCCCCTGCTTGCAAGCTCTCCTCATCTTTTCAGTTATCTATTGAAAGGAATTAAGTATTTTTAGTCTCTCAATTTTTTTCTTTCACTCTTAGAGCCAAATTGTCTTCACTAAATTGTTCCACATATCCAGTTTACTGTTATGGATGGTAATTCCAGCTTCTCCTCACCTGTATAGGTATAAAAATTAACCAGAACATCTTCTCCCATTGACTTTAATAGGGTTCGAGTTTGAATCGAACATCGAACCGAACACCACTACCGTTCGAAGTTCGACTCAAACGTTTTATTGTTCGCTCATCACTATAAAAAAAACTCACCTCGCAGGGTTAGGGTGATTCTAAGAAAGGTCAGCAATCTGGCCAGAATTACATGGGAGGACCTGGTCAATGACCTGAATAGAGTTGGGACCACAGTCTCAAAGATTACCGTTAACCCCTTCCGGACCCGGGGTTTTTTTTTTTGTGACACGTTCGTTTTTCCCTCCTCGCCTTCTGAAAGCCATAACTTTTTTATTTTTCCACCTACATAGACACATGAGGGCTTTTATTTTGTGGGACAAGATGTACTTTCTAATGGTGTTATTCACTATACTATATAATATACTGGGAAACCGCAAAAAATTCCAAGTGGGACAAATTGTGAAAAAAAACGTATTTTCGCCATGTTTCTGGGTGATTTTCTTTTACGGCGTTCAATCTTTGGTAAATATAATGTATTATCTGTATTCTACAGGTTGTTACGCATCCAGCAATACCAAACATGTAGGGTTTCCGTTATGTTTTGGTACCGTAAAAAAATTCCAAACATTTTCTATTTTTGACATTTGCGCCGCGGCACAAGTTTGTGCGACCAATAACTTTTTTTTACTAACACCTACGGACGTCAGTGAGGGTGCATTTTTTGCGGGCTGAAGTGTACTTTTTATCGCTAGTAGTTTGGAATGCATGCGACTTTTTGATCATTTTTATTCCATTTTTTGAGTGCCGTAAAATGATCAAAAAACGCAATTTTGGCGTTTGGAATTTTTTTTCTTCTACGGTGTTCAGCGTATGGGATAAATGATGTTATATTTTTATAGATCAGACTTTTTTGGACGCGGCGATACCAAATATGTGTAACTTTTTTATTATTTTAATGATTTTATTTGTAAAATGGGGAAAGGGGGGTGATTTGAACTTTTAATAATTTTTTTTTGGTACTTTAAAACTTTATTTTTTTTTTTTTTAATGTAACATTTAGTCCCCCTATGGTGCTTGACCACTAGGGGGCGCGATTGTTAATACAACCTAATGCATTGCATAGGCAATGCATTAGGGTGTACAAAGATGGCGGTTTCCCCACTTCCTGTCTGCGGACGGAAGTGGGGCAAACCGGCCAGGGTAAGTGACGGGGGCCTTCACAAGGCTCCCCACCACCATGCGTTCATTCAGACGCCGCGGCCATCTTTGCCGCGGTGTCTGATGGGTAAAACAGCGCCAGCGGGCGGTGCCACCCGCCGGCGCTGTTACTGCCGGGTGTTAGCGGCAATTTGCCGCTAACACCGCCGGCTGTGCGGGGGGGTCGCGGAGCGATCCCCCTGCAAAGCTACTTAGCGGCCCTGGGACGTACTCATACGCCCAGGGTCGTGAAGGGGTTAATAACACACTACTCCGTCATGGATTCAAATCCTACAGCACGCAAGGTCCCCCTGCTCATGCCAACACATGTCCAGGCCCATTTGAAGTTCACCAATCACCATCTGGATGATCCAGAGACGGCGGCGGAAGATCATGTGGTTAGATGAGACCCAAATAGAACTTTTTGTTATCAAATCCACTCGTTGTGTTTGGAGGAAGAAGGGTGAGTACAACCCCAAGAACACTGTCCCAACTTTGAAGCATGGAGGTGGAAACATCATACTTTGGCATGCTTTTCTGTAAAAAGGACAGGATGACTGCACCATATTGAAGGGAGAATGGATGGGGTCATGTATCGTGAGATTTTGGCCAACAACCTCCTTCCCTGAGTAAGAGCATTGAAAATGGCTTGTGGCTGGGTCTTCCAGCATGACAATGACCTGAAACACACAGCCTGGGCAACTAAGGAGAGGCTCCGTAAGAAGAATGTCAAGGATTTCAAGGTCCTGCAGTGGCCTAGCCATTCTCCAGACCTGAATCCAATCAAAAATCTTTGGAAGGAGCTTAAACTCAATGTAGCCCAGCGACAGTCCCAAAACCTGAATGATCTGGAGAAGACCTGCATGGAGGAGTGGCCAAAAAAATCCCTGTTGCAATGTGTGTCAAGAACTACAGGAAGCGTCTGACCTCTGTAATTGCAAACAAAGGTTTCTGTACCAAATATTAAGTTCTGTTTTTCTATTGTATCAAATACTTAAAAAGACTTTAAAAGTCAATGTGATTTACTGGATTTTTTTTTAGATTTTGTTTCTCACAGTTGAAGTGTACCCATGGTAAAAATTACAGACCTCTCCATTCTTTGCAGGTGGGAAACCTTGCAAAAGTGCTAGTGTATCAATTACTTATGTTCCCCACTGTACATAGTCTAAACCTCATAAAGGCACCGACAAATATGTCAACTTATGCAGTGGGAAAAATCTAAATTAAAGTTCTGGCCCTCGGTAGGAATGAAAAATCAAGAAAAATCACTGAATCCAGAAGGAAAAAAAAGGCCACATCCTTAAGGGGTTAATAGTAGCCAAAGCCCATTAGGCTGAAAACATTGTATTTTTGTGCTCTGATAACCGGCCTGAAAATTGTTTTAATATGTACTATTAATAAAACGGCATATTTCCGTACGCTGCTGCCTTATCTGCTAACGGCAATGATACCCAGCAGTAAACATGAGAATA
The DNA here is from genome assembly GCA_025379985.1 of Phyllomedusa bahiana. NCBI lineage: Eukaryota > Metazoa > Chordata > Amphibia > Anura > Hylidae > Phyllomedusa > Phyllomedusa bahiana. The sequence continues at coordinate 15,081 of JAODAL010040204.1, forward strand.
TTCTATTATCCAGATAAGCAGATGGAAAATGTCTTATGAGAGATTCTATCTCCTAACCGCACAATCACAAATCCCGATTCTTTTTCTTTTCTGCAAAGATGTTGGATTACAGGGAGATTATATGGCTGCAGGCAACGTCCACCGATATCATGTACAGAAAAGAAAGAAATTCTATATAAAAAATGAATTTTTACCTACTAGAGGATGGGGAATTTAGATTCTAACGAGTGGAGGTAATTAGTCTTAGTATTTCAGGAAAACTTCGGTTCGGATTCGAAGATCGAACTTTGGTCGGTACTTCGGGTGAAAACGAAGTGTGCTTTTGATTGATAAAATCGGCCTGGCGAGCAGCATGGAGCTACTTGGGGAACATGCACTCTGGGAGGGGGAAGAAGGGCATTAGCCCCTGCCATGTCATTGTGCATAGAGATGAAAAAAAAAGCCAATCAGAGGGACCGGCGGGGTTTCTGTGGTCGTCACCGCACTATATAAGCCGAGAGCGCTGCCGCTGGGAGATCACACTCCTTCTCCACTGTTTGTCTAGGGTAGGCTGCTGCTGGTGGTGGATAGCGGCTTTCTGAAGAACTGATTTTTATACAGCGATTTCTGTGCAGGGTGTCTCTGCTTGTCTATCGGACGACTGTATATTGAATGTTCGCTATTTCTGATTTTTTGGGGTATAGGAGTCTGACAATCAGTGAGGTCCGCGTCCACTGCACAGCTGCATATATCATTTCAATATCCAAGTGGGATCTAAGCCAGTCTCCTGTTGTATTTATTTAAGAAACAGCGTATTATAACAATACAAATACCCACTTGCATTTTTAGGCCCTGTCTGAATTTATTGCGCCAAATTTTACATCACAGAGGGTTAATCTAAGCGTTGTTTGCTGGTGTGCTGACAAAATAAACCGTCTTTTTCAATCGCCTAATATATATATTTTTTTTTGGTAGCTAAGTTCACAATGGCAAAGGACTCAATTACAACTGTCTCTCTTGTTTGTGTGGCTGTAGAAAACACGCAATTTGTAACACGCTACAAAGTCTACTAGTTTGTGCGGCTCAATTCTTTGGCGCACATTTACATCCAGGGGTCTAATTTAAGCGTTCCGTATTGCTGGTGTGTGACAAATAATAAAAAACGTTCTTTTCGTTTACAGCCACAAACTATATATTATGTTTTTTTTGGCTAGCCTTAATTCACAGCAAAAGGCTAATTACATCTCTGCGTATATCCTGTTGTGGTGTGGCGTAGAAATCACCGGCAATTGTAACTACGATACAAAGCACTAGTTTGTTTGGCGGCTCAATTCTTGCGCGCACATTTTCATCAGGGGGTTAATTAAGCGTTGTTTTGCTGGTTGTGCTGACAAAAACTAAACCGTTCTTTTTCAACGCCCCATAATATATCATATTTTTCTTTTGGTAGCCTTATTCACAAGCTAAAGGCTAATTACAACTGTTATCTCTTGTTGTTGTGTGGCGTAGAAAACAGCAATTGTAACTCGCTACTGAGTTCTGTGCCGGCTCCAATCTCTTTGGCAGCAATTTACATCCAGGAGTTAATTTAAGCGTTTGTTTATTGCTGGGGTGCTTGACAAAATTAAACCGTCTTTTCCTCAACGCACTCAATATATATATTTTTTTTTGAGTAGCATAATTTCACAAGCAATAGGCTATTTCAACTGTTTATCTCTTGTTGTGTGGCGTAGTAAACCCGCAATTGTACACACGCTACAAAGCTACTAGTTTGTGGGTGCTCAAACTATTTTGCGCAATTTACATCCAGCGGGTTAAATTATTATTAAGCTTTTCGTTTGGCTGGTGTCGAATCGACAACAAATAAACCGTCTTTTCTTCAACAGCCAAATATTATATCATTTTTTTTTGGTAGCACATAATTTCACTAGCATATGGCTTAATTACAACTGTTATCTCTGTTGTGTGGCGTTGATAACACGCAATTGTAAGACGCTTCTAGTTTGTGCGGATCATTTATTTGGCGCAATTTACAATACCAGGGGTTAAGTAAAGCGCTTGTTGTTGCTGGTGTGGCTGACAATAAACTAAAACCGTCATTTTTCAACGCCAAATATTTACTATATATTTTTTCGGTAGCCCTTAATTATTCACAAGGAAAAGGCTAATTACAACTGTACTCTCTTGTTGTTGTGTGCGTATAGGAAAACAAAGCAATTGTAACATCGATACTAGTTTTGTGCGGATCAATTACTTTCGGCCGCAATTTACATCCAGGGGTTAATTAGCGTTGTTTTGCTGGCTGGGTTGTGCTGACAAAAATAAACCGTCTTTTTCAACGCCAAAATATATCTAATATTTTTTGGTGCATATTTCACAAGCCAAAGGGCTAATTACAACTGTATCATCTTGTTGTGTGGCGTAGAAAACAGACGTCATTGTAACACTGCTACTAGTTTGTAGCGCTCAATTCTTTGGCGCAGCAATTTACATCTGGGGTTATTAAGCGTTAGTTTTGCTGGTGTGCTTGAACAAAAACTAAACCGTCTTTTTCAAAGCCAAATATATATATTTTTTTATAGGGGATAGCGACTAATTCACAGCTAAGGCTAATTAAACTGTATCCTCTTGTTGGTGTGGCGTAGAAACAACTGCAATTGTAACCCGCTACAATGCTACTAGTTTGTGCGGCTCATTTATTTGGCTGCAATTTACAATCCAGGGGGTTAATTAAGCGTTGTTTTTGTTGGCCCTGTGACTGACTAAAATTAATACCCGTATGTTTTCATGCACAATTATATATATTTTTTTTTTGGTAGCATAGATTCACAAGCAATAAGGACTAATTACAACTGTATCTCTTTTTGTCGTGGCGTAGAAAAAACGCAATTGTAAAACTGCGCTACTAGATTGTGCGGCTTCAATTCTTTGGCGCAATTTAATCCAGGGGGTTAATTAAGGCGTATGTCTTTGCTGGTGTGCTAGACAAAATAATACGTTCTTTTTCACACGCAGCCAAATTTATATATATTTTTTGGTTGCCTAATTCACAAGCAAAGGCTAGTACAACTGTATGTCTTTGTTGCGTGGCGTAGAAAAACACGCATTTGTAACACGTACTAGTTTGGTCGGACTCAATTCCTTTGGCGCAATTTACATCCCACGGGGTTAATTAAGCGTTGTTTTGATGGTGGGCTGACAAAAATAAACCCGTATTTTTCAACGCAAATATATATATATTTTTTGGTAGCCTAATTCACAAGCAAAGGTAATTACAATGTATCTCTTGTTGCTTTTTGGCGTCAGAAAACGTCGCCAATTGTAACACGCTTACTATGTTTGTGCCGGCTCAATTCCTTTGGCCGCAATTTACATCCAGGGGTTAAATTAGCGTGTTTTGATGGGTGTTGTGACAAAAATAAACCGTTTCTTTATTTCAACGCAAATTATATATTTTTTTATTGGGGTAGCCTATTTCAAGCAAAGGCTAATTACCAACTCCCCTACTGTCGTATCTCTGTTGTGTGGCGTAGAAGAAACACGCATTTGTACACGCTACGAAGATACTAGTTTGTGCGGCCTCAATTATTTGCGGCATTTATTCATCCAGGGGTTGTAATTAGCAGTTGTTTTGCTGGTGTGCTAGAAAAAAAAAAAAACCGTCTTTTTCAACGCCAATAATATATATATTTTTTTTTGGTAGCCTAATTCACAAGCAAAGGCTTAATTACAAAATGTTTTCTTGTTGTGTGGCATAAGAAAACACGCTAATTGTAACTCGATACTAGTTTGTAGCGGCTCAATTTATTTGGCGGCAAGATTTTAAATTCCCAGGGGTTAATTATGCGCTCTGTTTTGCTGGTGTGCTGACAAAAATTAACCGTCTTTTTCAACGCAAACTATATTTAATTTTTTTTTGGAGTAGCCTAATTCACAAAGCTAAAGGCGTAATTTACACAACTGTATCTCTTGTTGTGTGGCGTAGAAAAATCACGCAATGTAACACGCTAACAACTAGCACTACATTGTTTGTGCGGCCTCAATTCTTTGGCGCAATTTACTTCCAGGGGTTTATTAAAGCGTTGTTTTGCTGGTGGGCTGAACAAAAATAAACCGTCTTTTTCAACGCCAAATATATATATTTTTTTTGGTAGCCTATAATTCACAAGACAAAAAGGCTAATTACAACTGTATCTCTTGTTGTGCTGCTAGTGGCGAGAAAAACCGCAATTGTAAACACGCTAATAGTTGTGCGGCTCATCTTTGGCGCAATTTACATCTGGGGTTAATTTGCGTTGTTTTGACTGGTGTGCTGACAAAAATTAAACCGTTTCTTTTTCAAACGCCCCAAATAATATATATATTTTTTTGGTAGCCTAATTCACCAAGCAAAGGCTAATTACAATGTATCTCTTGTTGGATGGGCGTAGAAAAAAAGCAATTGAAAACACGCTTACAAAGCTACTGGTGTGTGCGGATCAATTCTTTGGCGCGCAAATTTACATCCAGGGGTTAAATATAGCGTTGTTGTGATGTGTTGCTGACAGAATATAAACGGTCTTTTTCAAACGCCAAAATAATATAATATTTTTTTTTGGTAGCTAATTCACAAGCAAAGTGCTAATTACAACTGTATTTCTTGTTGTTGTGGCCGTCTAGAAAAAACGCAATTGTAACACGCTACTAGTTTGTTGCGGCTACAATTTTGGCGCATATTTTACTCAGGGGATTAATTAAGCGTTGATTTTGCTGGTGTGGCTGACAGAAATTATAAACGTTTCTTTTTAAACGCCATAATATTATATTTTTTTTTTGGTAGCCGAATTCACAAGCACAAGGCTAATCTACACTGTTCTCCGCTGGTTGTGTGGGTAGAAAACACGCCAATTGCTAAATCGCTACAAAGCTTAATCGTTTGGTGCGGCTCCAATTTTTGGCGCATTTACCTTCCAGGGGTTAAATTAAGCGTCGTCTTTGTGGTGTGCTGACAACAAGAATAAACCGTCTTTTTCAAGCCTAATATATATATATTTTTTTTCGGATAGCCTAAAATTTCACAAGCAAAGGCTAGAATTACACTGTATCTCATTGTTGTGTGGCGTAGAAAAGACACGCAATTTGTAACCACGCTACTAGTTTGTGCGGCTCAATTCTTATGGCGCAATTTACATCCAGGGGTTAATTAAGCGTTGTTTTGATGGTGTGCTGACAAAAAATAAAACCGTCTTTTTCAACGCTCCAAATATGATTATTATTTTTTGGTAGCCCTAATTTAACAAAGCAAAGGCTATTACAACTGATATCTCTTGCTTGTGTCGGCCGTTAGAAAACACGCAAATTGTAACACGAGCTACTAGTTGGTGAGGCTCATTTTTTTGCGCTATTTACATTCCAGGGGTTAATTAAGCGTCTGTTTTGATGGTGTGTGAACAAAAATAAACCGTCTTCTTCAACGGCCAAAATAATATACTATATTTTTTTGGTAGCCTAATTCACAAGCCAAAGGCTAGATTACAACTGGTATCTCTTGTTGTGTGGCGGTACGAGAAAACACGAAATTTGTAACACGCTACAAAGCTACTAGTTTGTGCGGCTCAAATCTTTGGCCCCATTTACATCAAGGGGTTAATCAAGAGTTGTTTTGCTGCTGTGCTGTTGCTGACAAAAAATTAAACCGTCTGTTTTCAACACACGAAATTATATACATTTTTCTTGTAGCATAAATCACAAGCGAAGGATTTAATTAAGCCATTGTTTGTGCTTTTACATTTAGTAAAACACACCAAGTGCTTGTAAACGACACATACAAGTTAACATTTTTTCATGGCAATTTGTGCGAGCGCAAATTTATATCCAAGGGTTACCCAAGCTTGTTAGGGGTTCATGCTGGAGTCAAAAACCAGGGTCTGTTTATCTTTTATCATATACAGATAGCTTAATCCAAACAGTGTCTGTACATTTTAAGAACAAACTCAGTATGTCAGACAGAGAGGTGGCAGGCTCTGCAACTGCGAGATGGCACAGTGGCACAAACATTACTAGAACACGGGGCCCCAGGTGCAGCACAGCAATTGGGGACGTCGCAGCAGGGGTTCACTCGGTGAGGCACCACATCTGCCGCGTCATCTAGCAGGCCGTGTGTTGTTCAGCACACCAAGGTTTCTTGATTTGTTGACAAGGTCATCCTCTTCCTCACAGATGATACTCTGACCAACCCCTAGCCAAGAGTCCGGTGGGAAACCTCATAGATCACATACACTTCAGTTGGCATGGCCCGGTGAGCGGCTAAGTCAGCGGCCCTCACCTTGGTCATCAGCCCGCCATCGTGTCCCATCCAGTACCTCTCAGCCAGGGTTCTACTATGTCGGTACTGGGGTCAGCGCCCTATTTAGCGAAGGATTGAACAATTTGAGTGAGGGACAGTCAGAAGCTACGTGAGGCAGCGAAGAATTGGGGCCGCATATGCAATATCCCCTGCTTTATTGCAGTAGGCGGGCCACAAGTATAGATGTGAGAGAGTTGGACATGGGAGGTCATGTGTGAGCGAGGTCAGGCCTCGGCTTACCAAGACCGGTGTGAGTAGACAGTAGTGACGATAGAAACACCAAATAGTAATGATGATGTAGCCGACCGCACTTGGGTGCAGGGTGTTATGAAGCAAAGGCTTATCTTCGTCAGGAGGAGAAGATGGGCCCGGTCAGCCGTTGCGAGTGTCAGGCAGCGGCGCAGCCACCAAGTGGGTTGTGGTTGGCCGTGACGTCAGAGCAGGGTAGCTGCTAGTGATGATAGGTCGGCGAGCCAAGCGGACACGGGTTCGAAAACCCGCTTCGCAGGTCCAAGACGAGTAGCTCGGCACAGGGGCTCTGCACGGATGGCAGCGGCGGCAGTAGTCACTCAGTGGGAGCAGTTGGCGGAAAATCAGCTACTCGGCGGTTGTGTTGTGGCAGTTCTTTGCTAAGAACCGGAGGAGCCGCAATTGGGTATATGTAGGGGAAAAATATCGTGGGCAGAAAGTGAAGCGTGGCCCAGGGAGCAGTAACGTTGGCTAGCAACGGCCCTGCTGTCAACAATGCAGCTCGTCACCATCCGGTGGCCTTGGGAGAAAGAAAGTGGCGCTGATGTGTGGTGGTCTATACCTGCCGCTGAGCAGCGAGAATGCGCCTGTGGCACGCCATGATTTCTAGGCCAATGCTCAACGGCTCCACACCTCTGAAGAAGGCAGATGTTTTCTTGACATCTCGTCCGGTCCAGATGGGCTCCTGATCTCGCTACTCAGGCGCCAGCAGTCGTTCAGAGACGGCGATTGTAAAGAGGGAAAACAGTATGCTGTCCAACCATCCTAAAGGGGCAGTCAGCTGGACCGTGCTCCTGGTCCAAAGTTGTTGATACTGCAGGCTCCATACCTTTCCAAATGGTTGGACTCTGCACCATTCAGAGACACTAATGCTTGTGCCGAGCCGAGATGGGAGAGTTCCAAGCCGTATTTTCTTTTCCATAAAAGGCTCTCCGATAGCCCTGTCCCCAGTACCAGGCACTTCCATAATATGTTGAACAGGAAAGTGGGTCAGTCTCCTCTGAGCTTATCGGTTGGTTCAAGGTATAAACGGAAGCCAGCGGAAGGTCTGGAGCTGTTAACTACGGGTCCAGGGCCAGTACTTGCTCCTTGTCGGCCACTGGGGGATTGTGCTCTCTGCCCCAGGCACACCAACAAAACTCTGGACATGGAGACGCCACTTTCTCCTCCCATCGGTTGTCAAACTGCTGCTCGTGCTGCCAATGTCCGCCTCCTCATCCCTTCCACAAAAACAATCACCACCACCATCTCAGACTCCACAAGTACTGCTCCATCATACCACATGTGTAGGGACAGCAGCATACGGTTTTTGTCTCAACGCAGTTTCTACACATAGCTTGCCTCGGCGAACGAAGTCACAGAAAGGGGAGGAACTGCTCCGCGTCATTTGCAGCAAGAATTCGATGTGATGGATTTCTCGCGACCCAACTGGCCAAAATCGGAACCATGGTGAGGGACAATGGGAGGAACATGGTGTCCGCGCTGCACCGAGAGGGACTGGTCCATGCGCCATGCATGGCGAAATGGTTCCAATCTGATTGTTTTAAAAAGGGTCCTGCAGTGCTTCCACCGATATTCAGACATTCTGAATATGGCCAGGAAACTGTGCATGCACTTTATCCAATTCGTACAAGCCAGGAACAACCTCCTCGAGTTGCGAGCGGCAAGAACGGCCTCCCCCAACACGCTCTGATATGCGTGTTTACACCCGATGGAATTACAGCCTGCACATGTTGGAACGACTGTTTGAACTGAGTAAGGGCCATTAAACGATTTGTTCTGATGATCCAGGCAGAGGAACAGAAGTTACTCCCTGTGTAACTCTTGTGTTAGCCAGTGGCAGCTACTCGCGTCGACACCGCCGTTTGTTGAGGCCATTCGGCGGAGGGCCAAGTTAATTTGGTCAGTCGCCAGGCCTACGGATGAATAACGTCACTTCCACTGCTTCATGTCTGGAACAGATGCATGAAAAATCTGCTCCCTGGGCGCGGGACTGGAGATGTGGCGACTACATCATCGTGGCAACAATGAGGTTTCCGGTGGGACTGAAATGGAGGAGGGTAGGAGGAGAGAGGAGGACATTGGAAGCGCAGAAAGCATTGTCTGGTTGTGAAATGAGTTTGGATTTTCTAGACCAGGGGACAAATGGAGAGAGGAGCTGGAGCAGCTGGAGGAGGAGGTGGATGGAGATGAGGAAGACGTAGGCAGAGATGACTCCCAAAGCACGTTGGCTGTTATCAGTGGAAATGGAGAGCCAGGGAGCCCCTCGGAGTCACTTGTGGCAGAGTCCCGCAGCATGATTATTTGCCTGGCTAGTGAACAGCCCGAATAGTCAGCACTCGGCAGACTTAGCGCGATGAATTCTGGTCCCTCCAACCCTATTGGACACCGCGCTACCGGTCAAAAAATGGGAGCATTGTTCCCAGCTATTGAGGAGGGAAAGACCAAACTCAATTACTATAGGGAAATACCTCCCGTCAATCAGTTGGCCAGTGGCTATGTGCGCATCGTTCCCATCCTCTGACAGGTATGACCGGGGGGCATTTATTCCTCAGCGCTCAGTCTACTACTGCCGCGTGCGTGCTGGGGGAAGGTGGGGGGGGTAGGCGCAGTTAGTACCAGCTCCTCAGCAGTCAACCTAAGTCTGGAGTTCACTAATGAGCAGCTTCCTTCACCCGACTAGTGAAGGAGGGCAGTCACCAGCAACAGCAGCAGCAGGCCTGGGCGATTCCTGATACCAACCAGGTTTTGGGCCTACTTGGACAAGCACTCTGCCACGCCAGTTAGAAGATCCAGCGGTCTATACTGGGCAGCCATACTGGATGTGTGCCCGCAACTTGTCCGAGTTTGCAGTGGAGAAGCTGTCTACTGACCGGCCTGTAGTGTGGCATCTCACAGCGGGTGTTCAGTGCGGCGTTGGGGCCCATCGTTACCCAAGGAGGACCCGCTTGTCCACGGACAGGAAATGTTGAACGATGGCCTTTGTCAAGATGAATCAGGCCCAGCGGGGATCTGGCCATGGATTTCCACTCACCAATGCCTTAGGCGTCAGTCTGGGTTCAAACTACCTGCCTCAGCCACTATTCTGGATGCCGCCCCACCGCTGATGCCAAACATCTGCCTGATGTTTTCTCCATCTGCCTACCACCGTCTTTCCAGGGTGATGGTATTGCCACCCATCTCAACCACTCTGTTCATTGTGCACTCTATGTGCTCATGCTGCTGCTGTGTTGCAATCGTTGCCGTGACATCCACACTGTGTCATTGTGCCACTCTTGCGGCCTGGCAACTGTTTTGCACTGCAGAATGTCATTGTGCCCACTCTCTGACCTCATTGCGGCCTGCTGTGACTCCGTCGTGCCCTCATCAATGTTTACATCTGTGCCACTTTGGACATCATGCTGCCTGCATTGGCTGCTTGCCGTGCCCTCACCACACTGTGCCTTACTCCTGTTTTTGCCCACCTCCAGAATTTGTCATTGTGCCACTTGTCTGACCTCATGCTGCTGCGTGGCTGCTGCCCGTGCCCTCCCACCTGTGTCATTGTGCCACCTGGTCTGACCTTATTGCTGCTGATGTTGCTCCTGCCGTTGTGCACTTCCACCACTGTGTCATTGTACCATCTTTGGCCTACTCCTTTTTTGCCAGCATCCAGAATTTGTTCACTTGTGCCACTGCCTTGTACCTTCATTACTGGCTTGCCGCTGTGACCTACACTGTGTGATTGTGCCACTCTGTAGCCTCCTAATACTTGTTTTTCACCTCCATAATGTTCCAGTGTGCCCACTCGTACTGACATAATATGCTGCTGCCGTGGACTGCCACACGGTATCAATTGTGCCACTCTGTTGGCCTAATACTCGTTTTGCGCTATCATAATGTCATTGTGCCACATGCCTGACCTCATACTGGCTGCCGCTGTGACTCCACTTTGTGTATTGTGCCACTCTGTGCGCTATACTGTTTTGCCGCCTCCTAATGTCACTTGTGACCACTGCTGACCTCATACTGTCTGCGCCGTGACCTCCACACTGTATCATTGTGCCACTCTGTGGCTTAATACTGTGTTTCCTCCTCCATAATGTCATTGTGCCACTGACTGACCTCATACTGCTGCCGCCGTGACCTCCACACTGAGTGATTTTGACACTCTGTTCTGGCTTAATACTGTTTTTCCGCCTCCATAATGTCATTGTGCCATCCTGGACCACTTAACTGCTGCCGCGTGACCTCCACACTGTAGTGATTGTGTCACTCTGTAGGCCCTAATATGTTTTGCCCCTTTCCAGACTTGCCATTGCTGCCTCAATGTCTGAACTATTCTGTGCCGTGACCTCCACACTGTGTGATTGTGCACTCTGTGCCCTAATACTGTTTTTCGCCTTCATAATGTTCATTGTGCCACTGCCTGACCTCATACTGTGCCGCTGTGACCCTCCACTGTGTGATTGTGCCACTCTGTGACCGAATACTGTTTTTTCCACTCTCCTTAAATGTCATTGTGCCACTGTCATGACTTCATCACTGCGTGCTGCCGTGACCTCCCAACAGGTTTCATTGTGCCACTCTGTGGCCTAATACTGTTTTGCCGCTCCATAATCGGTCATTGTGCCACTGCCTGACCTCATACGCTGCCGCCGTGCCTCACACTGTGTGTTTGTGCCACATCTGTGGCTTAGAATACTGTTTTTCCGCCTCCCATAATGTTCATTGTGCCACATGCCTGACCTCATTACTGCTGCCGCAGTGACCTCCACACATGTTGATTGTTGACACTCTGGTGGCCTAATACTGTTTAGCCACCGCCAGAATGCCATTGTTGCCAATGTATGATCTCATAATGCTGCAGCCGTTTGACCCTACACACTGTGGTGATTGTGCCACCTCGTGGCTAATACTGTTTTGCCGCTCCAAGAATGTCATTGTGCCACACTGCTGACCTCATAGGCTCGCTGTGTGCTGCCGCCGTTAACCTCCACACTCTATCAATCAAATGTTGCCACCTGCAGCTCTCAGCTTGTTTTTTTTCCAGCTTTCGCTGCATGACTATTATCTTGATACATTCCCGGCTTGACGTCTTCTTTTGGTCAGTTTTGCCCCTATTAGTGCACCAAGGTATTTTATAGTGAACAGTTTCTAAGTGCGGCTGGTCTAGTTCATGTGCGTGTTATACTTAAAATACACAACTTGTTATGAAGACCAACCAAGCTCCCTCTCGCATATTTAAGCATGGCCACAACGTTCTACTGCACCATGCAGGCTCTGGGCAGCCTGGAAATAGCTGTTTGTCTTTAACGTGTATTCGTGCGAAAGTTACATTAGGGACACGATACGAATTTTTGTCGGGAAAATTCGGCGATATAGTGGACGCGTCCGAATTTTTAGAGAAATTCGGCCATCTCTTATTACTACACTAAGGACATTAAGGTTCTGTAGACGACGTGTAGAACTACAAATCTCAGCATCCGTGAGTACAGTTAGAAATAAGGCAAACAATTGCAGAATCACTGATCTGTCCTCAGAAGATCGTCCCAAGGAGATCCGCATGACTCTATCTTTATAGATATATATATTTATTCTATCAAAGGAAGCCGCGTTTCATGTCTATTCAACACTTCATCAATTCCATCCATGAGTACAGACAGTGCACCAACGCCAATTAAATTGTATTCCTCATAGTCCCACAATAGCAATGTAAGGGTATGTTCACAAGGCTGATTCTGACTTTGTTTTCGGAGTGGTTTTTGGAGCATTTCCGCTCCAAAAACAGCATCAAAAAAGCCTCCAAAATGCCCCCAGTTCATTTTCGTTGATTCATATGTAAGTCAGTGCTGTAGTTCACACATGATGAGGTTTTTCCGCACGTTTTAGGCGCTTCTTGGGCAGCTGTTTTGGACGCTGAAAAAGAAGTGTTTTTGAAGCATTTTCAGAGCTGAAAATCCCTATAGGAAGAAAGCTGAAACACCCCGTCCAAAACCATTTTGGAGCGGTTTTAGGTGCGGTTTTTGCCCTCGCTATTAATCTGTATGGGTGAAAACCTCGTCAAAACCTTACCAAAACATTAATTGTGATACCCAGTCAGTTATATACTTAATACATTGTCTGATTTGCAACCTACTATATGTTGGTTGCACCAAGCGCACCTTAAAAAGACGTATATACAAGCATTTGTTCCACATTAAAAACCCAGAACATCTAAATCAATTGGGTGCTTCAAGACATTTTAGCACAACAGTGTACAATGGGGATACTAGTGTATTTAGGGCCGCATGTATGAAACCGTTTTGATCTAAAACTCACTTTTTTTCCCCATAGAAACCTAGAGGCAAAAAAGTGAGTTTTAGATCGTTATAGAATATGTGGTATAGAACAGAATCTATGGTATAGAACAGGTCCTATTGTTGCTTTGTCGTGAAGCTTTTTGGATTTTTAAATTGAACACACGCATGCCTTACGGCCTTAACTTTAGGAATGATTTTTTAAATGGATTCAATAAAATAATGTTTTTTTATGGAAATGGAGCTGGAGACAATACTTTTATTCTTCCCACAGGGGAATAGGGGAAACCCCCAGTGGGCCCTTGAGCAAGCTAGAGATGGAGTTGTTTTTTAATTGCAAATACATCCTTAGAAGAGGCAAAAAAACATAGAAATAAAGACAAAAAGCAAGAGTCAGAGTATAGGAGGTATGCACAGTCATTTGCAGTAGCTGTTGGGTAAATCCTTAAAATAAACTCTCCCAGTGGGCTCTGAAACAGCTGAACTGGTCAGCCCCTAAAATCCACTCCACCTGTGGGACCTAGGCATTCCAGTCCGAGACTGTCCATGGGATGCATTTTTTGTAGAGTATGTTAGAAATTATTGGTCCATTAAAACCGTCATTGATTCAACAATCCATAGGAACAGTAAGGAAAGTAACATATCCATGTATGCACTGTTCCCACTGTGATAATGTTATATTTGGGGAATACTTCCAACATCCTCACAGTGGTAAGCATATACCGATAGGAGGTTATTACACATGTGATACATCTGGAGTTGTATATATGTTGAAATGCCCATGTGATTTGATATACGTGGGTGAGACAATGCAGAGAATAAAGGATCGTATTGCGAGTCATAAATCAACGATTAGATGCAAAAAGATTTGGTTGCCGGTCCCTAATCATTTTTGAAAGTCAAACACAATATTTCACAGTTGCGTTTCCAGGTGCTGGTGCAGGTGAGGCGTCCACGTAGAGGTTTTGATCACCTTAGGATCCTTAGAGAAAGAGAGTCTTGGTGGATACACCACCTTAAATCTATGACTCCTAATGGGCTTAATCGTGAATGCAATTTTATTTATATGGAATTTATGTATATTTGATTTATGTACACTTTTTTCTTCCCCTCTTTTAGACACGCTATTAGCAAGTGTTGGTGGGTAAGAGATGTTGATTTTTTTAATGTGGTGCTAATTTTGGATATTTATTGTGGTCCTGTCATATACTAACCTTGGATATATTAACCCTGCATTGTCTATTTTTTTAATGTAATACAGTACTAATTTTGGTTATTTATGTTGTATTAATTTTGGTTATTTTGTTGCGTTGCTTTGTTGTGTTGTAGGTCTTGGGTTAATATGATTTAGAGGTTAGAGTATATGTGTCTATGATTAATATTTTATGTTTAGATATTAGATTGGTTTAGTTTATTGTGTTAGTTTCTAGTAGGTGTTCTTTGTGGAGGTCTATAATGTCTATTGTTTTTGCTTTGTTTCCGTCCCTATTTGCTTTGTTCTTATCTATAGTTTGTTTTGATTGTTAAAATTTGCATAATAACAATTTACTAGTGAGAGCGGAAGTCAGGTCTAGTCCATATCATGCCAGTATCATAATGACTAGTGTTGAGCGATTACGTTGGCCATCGACATCGTTCGATGGTGGATTGCCGACCATCATCGACAAGATATTCGATGGTCGATGATAGATTATGATCGATGACCATTAAAGTCTATGGGAGAGCAACAAACCTTTTATTCTTACACCCCAAACAGGGCTGGAGAAGCTGGAATTAACATCCACAACAGTCAAATGGATACGTGCTACATCTTAGGCAACACACTTACATTATAAAAGTCACAGAAAAAAAGGCACAGACCATTCACTATTACTGTCTTGCACCACAGCATGACCCTTAAACCTTCATGACCCAGCCACAAATTAAAAAGTGCCAGAAGGCAGTATGATTTGAACCAGCAAGATCCCCCCAAACCTGCATTCCCCCCATTTTAAAAAAAAAGCCAAAAAAGGAGTCTTTTAACCACCATTTTTGTTTTTACTGGGCATTTGGGGCTATTTTCCCCGTCCTGGGGCCCCAGCCCTGAGCCCCAAAACCCCTTTACCCCAGATTAAAAAAAAGGGCCCGGGAAAAAAGGGGTCTTTTAACCCCCATTTTAGTTTCAAATGGACATTGGAAACCCCGCTTGGGGCCCCAGATGAGCCCCCAAAACCCGTCTGAACCCCCAGATTAAAAAAGGCCCAAAAAATGGGTCCCTTTTAACCCCCCATTTTAGTTTTTACTGGCATTGACTATCCCTGTTTCCCGGGCCACAGCATGAGCCCCAAACCTGCAAGACCCCAGATTAAAAAAAGTGCCGGGAAAAAGGGGTTTTCAACCACCATTTTAGTTTCACTACATTGACTATACCTTTTCCGGGCCCCCCAAAAAGGGCCCCCCAAACCGCTGACCCCCGAAATTAAAAAAGGGCCGGGGAAAAAAGGGGTCTTTGAAACCCCCATTTTTTGTTTCACTAACATAGACAATCCCGTCCTGGGCCACAGCATGGAACACAAACCCTTTAAAGACCCCCGATTAAAAAAATGCCGGGGAAAAAAAGGGGTCTTTTCAACCCCCATTTTAGTTTCACTGGACATTGGGCTATCCCTTTTCCTGGGCCAAGAAAGAGCCCCAAACCTGCTTTACCCCCAGATTTAAAAAAATTCCAGAAAAAAGGGGTTTTTAAACCACCATTTTAATTTTACTGGACAAAAAGACTATCCCCGTCCGGGCCACAATGACCCCAAACCTGCATGACCCCCAAATTTAAAAAGGCCCCGGAAAAAAAAAGTCTTTCAACCACCATTTTAGTTTCCCCTGGACTATTACTGGGCCCGTCCTGGGTATTGGGTTTGCCCCCCCCGTATGAGTTTCCCACCAATTTACTTCACTTGGGGGAAAAACTTTTGGGGATTAACGCTTTCCCGTTCCCCCCCAGGTGCCCCCTTTTCTTGGCTTCTTTTCTCATTTTTTCTCAAAGTGTAGGAGGAAATTGTCTCCCGTAATTGTTCTTGTCCGTGCTCCATACTCCATGCCCCCTGAATAAAACCCACATTGGTCCGGTTTTTTTCCTGTACCTCCCTTGTACAAATTTAGAGGGGAATTTTTTTTTCCAAACATTTTGTACATGCAAGTTTTTTGGGAGTTCCCAAATTTTAGAAAAAAACATTTTTAAAATAGGAAGGAATCCCACATGCCTTGTTTTTCTTTTTTTTTTGTATTAAATGGGGTTTTCTCCAAAAAAAGGGAATGCTAAAAACTATGTTTTAAAAATCTTGCAAAAACAAGTTCCCTTTTGCAAAAAAAGTGTCCCCTTTAAAAGTGTCCCTTTCCTTTCCCCGGTTTTTGAAACCTTTTGGTGACTACAAAGTTTTCTGGATTAAATTTAAAATGGGAAAGTAGAAACTATAACAAAGGGATGGGCCAAAAGTGGGAAAAAAAACAACTGTCCGAAAATGTATAACCGGGGTATTAAAAAGGGGATTTTTGGCCCCCTTTCAATTCAAACCCTTTGGGTACTACAAAATTGCTGTATTCAAAATTTTAAATTTCAAAGTAGATCTCTAACAAAAGTGGCCTGGCCAAAGTGAAAAAAACATGTTCCCGAAATTTTATTCCGGGTAATTTAAAAAGGATTTTTTTGGGAAAAATTTTAATTCCCCCTGGGTTTAAACAAAATTGCTGTATTTTTAAAATTTTAAATGCCAAAAGTGATCTATCAAAAAGCTGGCCGCGCCAAGGGAAAAGAAAAACGTATCTGAAATGTATTGGATAAAAAAGGTATTTTTGGCACCTATCAATTCACCCGTTGGGGGACAACATAATTGTGTAAATTTACCTTTAAATGCAAGGTGCCTCAATGAACAAAACTGTAGGTCGCAAAAATAAAAAAAAAAGTAACTGGGAATGAAATTTGGATAATAAAAAAATTATTTTTGGGGGAAACCTTTTCAACCTGTGCGACAAAAAAATTGCTGGGATTCAAATTTTTAACCCGCAAAGGGGGGCTAATCAACAAAGTTGGGAAAGGGGAAAAAAATTTAAAAAAAAACAACCCATCTGAAATTAATTTCTGAAAATTAAAAAGTGGGGTTTTGCACACTAACAAAAGGGGACCTGCCGTTTACAAAAAGAAAGTGTATCCCCAATATTAAAGTTTTAGGGGTGCCCAAAAATCCAAGGGGTTTTTTCAAAAGAAAACTGTTTAAAAAATTTAAAAATATTGCCGTGCAATGTCACACAAGTTAGGTGAATTTTTCCATTTTTCTTTTTAGGCTTGTCGTGTTCCCCGCAGGCCACCAAACCCCCGCCCCTCCCCCCGCTCCCCCTTTCCCGGGCTTTACAGGGGGTTTTTGAAGCCCTTTTAAAAATTTTTAACCCCAACTAAAATTAAAAAAACCCTTTTTAATCTCGATCTAAAATAAGTTTAAGGATCAAAAGTAACAATTTGAGCTTTTTTGGAAAGAAAAAAGAATAATTTCCCCTTGGGGGGTTGGACCAGGCAAAGCGCAACCAAACCTACGCCCTTTTAGACGCGGGCGGGAACCCGTTATGAACAAAAGGGGTGTTCTATGTAAAACGAGGGGATGTGATTTTTCCAGCCAATCGCAACCCAAAACCCCGTCATACTCGCACAAATCTCACCCTGTCTATTTTGTAAGCTGATTTTTGGTCGCCAAAAAGACAGTAGCCCAAAAGGGCGCGATCTTAATAATAGCACAAATTTTAACCTAAATTATCGCTGTCTAAAAATTTCAATCAACATAAAAACGTGCCGATTTCAAAATTTGTCGTAATAACGTCAAAAACTAATAAAAAGTGTTTTGGGGTTTTCGGGACGTGAGCGTTTGTTTTTAGGGGCCCGTAGTACGGCGGGATGGAGCTTTGTTTCCCTTTTCAAAAACCCCGGGGGAAAGGCCCGGATTCAAGAAATGCTGATATTACTTAAGAAAGGTAGATTATATTTTACGGTGATATATATTGTCAACTTTTGTGATGTTTTTTCAAATGACCCCATAAACATTGATGAATTTTTTTAATTTAAACAAATAGCTATGTGTATTTTTGATGATGTTTTCTGGTGATGGGTTTATTCAGAATTCTATTTAATAATGTCATTGTTAAATTTAAATTTTTGAGTATATGTATGTATGTGATTGGGCCCTTTTTTAATTTTTGTGTTTTGTTTGTTTTTTCTGTAGCGATGACTTTGGGAAGGTCAAATTTGACCGAAAACTTTAACGTTTGATGTTGGTTTTCGCTTTTTAATATAAATATTAAAAAAATTTTCTAATATATGAGAAGAGATGATGTCGTTTAATACAAATAAGAAATTATTGGTTAACACAGTTTGGGGTTTTCATGTGGGGTTGAAGGGCATCCTGTACACATTTAAGTAAAGATCATGAACTAAATTTTAAAATATGCAAGGTTCGGTTTTTATTTTTTTAGTACAGGGGTGACAGTACAAAATGCTCTCTAAAATAGAGCAGGGATACATTAATGTGGGCATAAATAAAGCACCTAACCTTTGCATATTTATATGAGTGTCATAGTCTAGATCTTTATTTCAAAGCTTTTTTTTGTAGAAGAGCAGCGCGAGAGGGGGGTTTAAAGGCATCTCATTATATGTGTGGCTCACGAGGGAGCAGAGGAAGGATCTGACTGCTTGGTTGCCTGCTGTTCATGCTCCGAGGGTGCAGAAATCAATAGCTGATTCTCTCTCTCTGTCAACCCCCAGTGGTAACATTTTCTTTTTTTTTGCTCCGATCAGAGGTAAAGGGGGGGTGGGGGCCCATCAACTGGGGGATTGGGCTTCGGGGGAAAGAATGGTTTTCCAGGCATCCCTTTGGGGGGTTTGGTACAAGCTTTGTAGGAGGGCTTGGAGGCAATGAGAATCCTCAGTTACTGACTTTGGTAATATGGTAACTGATGGAGACAGGATGGGTAGCTTGCTTTATTTTCTGGGTAGGTTCTTGTGTTGCGGGATGGTCAGTTGCAAGTTGCAATCAGTTTGTGGTGGCCTTGTCCTTAGTTTTTAATTTGCAGTGGTTAAGGGACAAAGTATTTTCTTTTGCTTTTCAAATTTTTCCAATGGCTTTAAAGGGTGTGGCATTCAGGTGGATGTTTAGTGCCTAGTTTCTTTTCAGTTGTTGGAAAAGATTGGGAAGATTTGCGCCCCTTTTTTGGGGGTTTTGTTTTGTTGGGTTCTTTTACCTGTTTCCGGGGCTCTGAGGGTGGGTGGATTGGTTTCCCCTAGTATGAAATGGGCAGGCGGTCTTCTAAGGGAGATTGTTGTGGTTACGGATGGGGGATTGAAATTTTGGATTAAGCATTCCCAAGGGTAAACGGAAGAAGGGGCATTAGGTAGCTTTGGGTAGAATGCAAGGTTTAGAAGTGTGTCTAGTTGCCTGTTTTGGGGATTTTTTAAATAGGGGAACCTTTTGAATGGGGATGTTCTTGTATCATGCAGACGGGTCACTCATATCAGTTTATGGTAGTTTTTCTGCCGGCACTGTGGAGGATGCATTGTGATTTGCGCCACATTCAATTCATATTGTGTAAACCACAGTGGGGTTGGTGGCACCCCGCCCTGGTTGGTAAGGGCGGGGTTGGGGATGGGAAAAATTGATCATGTATCTGGTGGTTGGAGTGGAAGTCTAGTGTTATGGTTAGGCCAGCTGGGGTGTTGCGGTGCTTAGTTGTAATCAATTGTGTTAAATTTTTGTCTTTGTTTAAGGGCAGCTAGCAATTTTGGTCTAGATTATTGGTCACTCCTTTGTGTACTAGACAGCCAAGAAAACGGATGGTCAGCAGCTTGGTTTTGGGAGAGAGGTAGCTGTGGCTTGTAGGTTAGGATCAGGGTATGTTTTGGAGGTTTTGCTGGCGTTGACTAATTCAATTCATTTGGACAGGTCCCCAGATGTGCTAGTCTTAGATGGGTTTGTGCCTCTGTAGGGAACTTATCAGGGATCTTTGCCATGATTTGTTGTTACTGTGGGTGCTGTTCCCTAGTATGAAGGTAGTTTGATTGGAGATTGTCTGCAGAAAGTCATGAAGAGCTGTCTGGTTGTTGAACATGCTCAACAAAGCCAGGATAAGATTTAACTTTTCTGTATCTGCATTTGTGGCATGTAATTGGGGTATTTATGTGTGTCATTTTAACCTTTAATATAGTGAGTGGAATTTTTGGTTCAATGATGGGGTACATTTGAATACATAGGAAAATTTATTTGTAGGCGTTGTTTTCAAAAACGGTGTGGGAGAGCATGGGGTTATGGGGTGTCGTGCGAGGGATTAAGGCATGCTGGCAAATGGAGGTCCTTAAAGTTGGTGGAAATTATTGGTGGTGGGAGAGTTCATTGAGGTCATGATACCCCAATTATGGTAAAATTTGATATGGCATGGTGAAAATGGGCTCATTTTTAAGGGGGAGACCGGGGACCCCTTTTTTGGTTGTTTTTTAAATGGTGATATCGTCTTATTAGTGGGGAAAACACGGGGGAGTTTAAATTGTTCATTTTTCTGCAATATGTACAGATCTTTGTAGCTCCAAGAACCACCTTTCCCTTTGGGTTGGTTATTTATTGTTTGGTTTTTAAATTGAAATGCCATTTCTATTATATATATTTATATATATGTTAATAAAATGGCTGCTTTGGAAAGTGGGGCAGTGTAGCCTGGAAGAATTGCATCAAGAAGGTGGGGAGAGAGAGGGAGGCGCACTGGGGTTAATTTGGTGATGCAGTGGACAACTCTGAGATGCCAGGCTCACTGAAATAACTTTAAACTAACAAAAGTAAGAATAGATTTATATTCACTGAAAATTAATTAATGCAAATCAGACATTGCACTTAAGTTGTGGTTACAAAACCCAACAAACAAATTAAACCGATCTCGACAAATGATGGTACCCTTAGAAGACATAAAAAATTGGACCATAAGGAGATGTTAGGGTGCCTTCACACCATGCAGTTTTGGTGCAGTTTTTCACTCGCAGTATTGCTCTGCAATTAAACTGCCTTCTTTATCAGCAAGCTCCTTTCAGTTACTTAAATTTTTGGGAAAGGTGTAACAAGTGAGTAACCAATTATTGTGTTTAAAGCTATGCGGCTTTAAAAAACGTAATTGATCGGTTATAATAATTGCAACGTGTTTTGGACACCAAAAGTCTTTAATTGAGGGTGAAAGTAGTCACTGTGCTGTTTGTTTTTATGGTGTGTACCACACTGAACATGAACCAAAGGAAGCTAAGAAGAGAGATGTCTCAGGAGATTAGAAAGAAAATTACGGACAATCATATTGAAGGTAAAGACTATAAGACCATTTCCAGCTTGATGTTCCTTTGACAGACGCAAAAATTCAGAAGTTTAAAGGTTATGAACGACCCACCCCCCAGGATTTGATAATAACTGCGTGAAGTAATAAAATGGGAACCTAGACCCCAGAAAAATTTCCCAAAAGAGATTAAGGAACTCAAGGAACTGTGGAGATCGCCCCACTGTCGTTGTATTTACCAAAGGGTTTTAAGGAAGAGAAGGAAGAAAGAAAAAAATAAAAAAAAAAGGTTTGCAAACAGAAAAACAATAGTAGACAATTATTTTTTTGCCACAGAAAACCCCAAATATCAGTTAATGATGTGGGTTATTTGCAATCCTTCTGTTTGTGCCCGTTAAAACCCCTTTTTAAACCAAAAGAAAACAAAATCCTTGAGCTAAGAGACCTTGGGTTTTTCCCCTGGGCAGATCACTTTGTGCCTAGCCGGAGTCAGGCTGCAAAATTTTTTCATGCCAGGGTTGGGTGAAATGGAAATGACAGCAAGAGGTGCACGAAGGTAAATCCCTGCATGGACCGATCATGTGATAATGGCACATAGCGATCCTTGCCTTACTGGAAAATTCCATCTGCCCTAGGGAAGACAATAGACATGCATGGGGGTAAGTGATATGCAAGGATGGATTCATATCAAAAATGGTCTAGAGTGCCTTCCTAATGGATATACGGCCCAGAGAATGCCCTGAAAACATCCCCCAGATCATAACCCTGCCAGCATCAGCTTGAGCTATTCCAGCAATGTTTGCAGGGTGTTTCTTCTCTAATGTTTGTCACATGAACAAAACCCAAATCCCCATTCAATGAAACAAAAAAGGGCCCTCAGGAAAACAAACCTTTTAAAATTAAC
>JAODAL010040205.1:0-37130 GCA_025379985.1 Phyllomedusa bahiana
TGCTTTTGGCTTTTGTTATCTTAGTCGATGGGAAATTAAAAGTTATGGCCCCTGGAGGAGGAAGGGAAGGGAACACGATAAGAAAAAAAAAACACTTGGGCGACTGTATGATCGGGCTTTTTCCCTGTTTTTTGGAGTAACCGCCCCTCCCGGCCCGACTCCCCCTGTGGACGCGGGATGCGGGGTTTTTAAAGCGGCGTTCGCACTTTAGTGCGCCCCGATGAAGGGGGCGGGCAATGGGCCGGTGTGGGCCGCTGTAGGGTTCTGGGGGGGGGACGCGGCGCGCACAAAAAATCGAGGGTACGATCGCGAGTTGGCAAAGTGCGGCGCAATGCAGGCTCGGCAGCTCCGACAGGAAAAACCCTAGCTTTTTTGGGTTTAAAATGCTCCGGCGGAGGGAAGTGAAGCAAGAACGTAACATGAGGGAAACATATAGAAGATCGCAAGAGAAATCTGGGGCTTATCCGTGCAGCATGGAGTAGGATTCCCAAAAAAATCGTTTTTTAAAGTCGGAAAAATTCTCAGAAAAGGCTTAAACCTCAAAAATAAAAAAATCATAAAAAAAAAAACACTTTCCAAAAAATCCTTGAACGGCGATATCAGGGAATTGGATATTGGAAATTGCCGGGAAAAAACAGTAAATTTAAATTTGAAAACTATTCTCATGGGTTGACAGAAAACCCGGAATCGGAATAGGAGCAACAGTGAACCATTAAAAACCCTTGGAGAAAAAATTGACCAATCGAACAAAGGCGGGGGGTGTTTTAAAATACAGTAAAAAGAGAAAAGAGCTGATGGCTGAGCTAGCGGGGGGGTTGGGATCCCCGGCCAATCAGGGAAAAGGGCGCAGGGCCATTATAGTTATGGGAAGTTTGAACCAATCAAAAAACAAGGCGGGACAGTTCAAAATTCAGTAAAAAAGGCAGGAAAAAAGAGGATTGGTTGAGCTAGGGGGCTTGGTTTATCCCAAAAGGGCCAATCAGAGCGCGAGCTATTCTCCCTTGTAGTTAGGAGAGAGGGCGCAATGCAATCTCGGAAATCAGCGCCGTGGGGCATGGATATGAATAAAAAAATAAATTTTTATTAAGTATAAAAAATATTCTTGAAAAAGAGCGGAAACCTTCTAAAATTTAAATCAATAAAGCCCAACAAAGCTTTTCCCAGAACGGCCCTAATAAGGAATTGGGATTATTGAGAATTGCGGGAAATACTAATTTAAATTTTGAAAGCTTTTTCTTTGGTGGCGAACCCCCAAAATTGAATAGGAGGACAAGCCCTTTATATCCTAGGGGAAGTTTGACCAATAAAATAAAGGGGGAAGTTTAAAAAGCAGAAAAAATGCGAAAAAAAGTGTTGGTACGCGGGGGGGGGGGCTCATCCAGAATAGAGCGGAGTTTCTCCCTTTGTGTTTAAAGGTGGGGAAATGATTTGGATTGGCCGTGGGATGGGAAATTAATAAAAAAAATCCTTTTTTTAAGTTTTATTACAATAAGCGCTAAAATTTTTAAAAAAAGAAAGCATTTAAAATCTTTTCGGTTTCCCAACCGGGCTAATAAGAAGCAAAGGGATTGGGGAAATACAGTTAATTCCAAATTGTTTAAAAGCTTTCTGATTGGCGCAAACCCAAGCCCAAAATTAAAAAAAGTGGCCTTTTAAAACAAGGGGTTTTGGGACCAAAAAATGGGAGCACAGTCCCCATTCTAACCTATGGAGGAGAATGACCAATCGAATAGGAGGACAGGGACCCATTTACTTGGAGAAATTTGCCCCAATCAATTCAAAGGGGGGACAGTTCAAAATACAGTAAAAAAAGGCAGAAAAAGAGTGATTGGTTGAGCTGGGGGGGGCCCCGTCAGTTAGCCAATCAGGAGCGCGGTACTTTTCTAGATTCTAGGGGGGAAAAGAAATTCAGACGAGCTCGTGATTGGCTAAGTTAAAAGGGGCGCGGTTTTTTTGGACCAATGGGAGAGGCGAGGACCCCCTTGGGTTTCTAATGCAATTGAAAAAAAATGACATGGCAATTTTCAAATGATAAGACTAAAAAGTTGTCCCGATGTGTTTAAATAAATAAAAATTTTGGGGGTAAAAAAAAAAATTTTTAAATCAATAAAATCCTGTTTATTTCTTTATTTTCGTTACACCATAATATTGACCCTTTGGGCTAACGAAAATAAAGAAATAACTGTTTTATTGAATTTTAATTTTTTTTGAATATGATTGGTCTTTTCCCCTCCATGGTTAGAATGGGCCACTGTCGTCCCTTTTTTGATTGGTGGGTTTTGCCGACCAATTAGAATTCTTAAACAAATTTGCATTACTGTATTTTTCCCGCAATTTTTCTTATTGCAAATTCCCTTTTGTAGCCAGTTCGGCGACCAAAAGCGTGTTCGGATTTAATTGATTTAGTTTTTGAAGGTTTTCGCTCTTTTAGAGAAAATTTTACAACTAAAAAAAATGGTTTTTTTATATCCTATGCCGACGGAGTGAGAGCGAGATTGCATTGCGCCCCTCTCTCCCCTAGACTTCAATGGGGGGAAAAAAAAGCTCGGGCTCGATTGGTGGGTAGCAAGCCCCGCTAGTTCAACCCAAACAGCTTTTTCTGCATTTTTACGTATTTTGAAATGTCCCCGCCCCTTTTATTTTGATTTGGGTTTAAATTTCCATAGGCTATAATGGGTCCCCTGTCGCTCCCATTCTGATTGGTTGGGATAGCCAAGCCCCCGCTAGCTCAGCCAATCAGCTCTTTTTCTGATTTTTACTGTATTTTGAACTGTCCCCCCTTTTGTTTTGATTGGTCAATGTTCTCCATGGGTTTTTAATGGTTCCTGTCGCCCCTATGCTGATTGGCCGGCTTCTGTAGGCGCAGTGCCAAGGCAAATTGGATCATGGGGTGCATTTAAAGGGGCATGAGGCACATGTGAGAACTTATTCTCCCATTATCAAGTCATGGTTAGACCACACAGGGAAATATTGGTAAGTTTTGGGCACCAGTGACAGGAAAAGACATTGTAGAGCTTGAACAGTAAAAAAGGTGGACAACAAAAAATAATAAAAGGGATGGGGGATACAGTACCAGAAAGATTAGCAAGTTGGGGGTTTTTTTGTTTAGAAAAAAGATGCTTCGGGGGGGAATAATAAATAGTTTAAATACATCAAGGTCAATGTAGAGTCTCCCCAAGATTTATTTATACCCAGGGTAGAACGGGGGGCATCCCTACGTCTTGAGGAAAAAAGTTTTACTAAACTAGAAAGGGTTTCTTTACTTTTAAGAGCGTGGACTGTGGAACTCTCTGCCGAGGGATTGTCATGGTGAATTCAAAAACAGTTTTCAAAAATGGTTTAGATGCATTTCTGGAGGTAATAATATAACAAGTTATAGTGTCTAGGATTCGGAGAGGGGTCATTGATCCAGGGTTTTTTGATTGAGTTTGGGTGGGGGGAATTTTTCCTTAAAATGAGGACAATTGGGTTATACCTCATTGGGGGATTTTGCCTTCCTCTGGATCAACACCTTAGCATAGCAGGCTGAACTGGATGGACGTCTTGTCTTTTTTCAGCCTTACAAACTATGAAACTATGAAACAATGAGAATAGCTTTCAGAATTTGAATTACTGTATTTCCCGGCAATTTCCAATATCCTTATTCTTGAAATAGGATATTGGAAAGGGACTTTGTTTTACGTATTTTTTATTTTTGAGGTTTGAGCTCTTTTTCTGATAATGTTTTCCGCCTTTATAAAGGCGATTTTTGATTCATACTCCGCACCGACATGTGGAATGATTTCTCGCTGTTTTCCAGCCTGTCTCGCATCGGAACAGATTTTCGGCGCAGTCCCGCACTGCGCCTAAGTCCCGCACTGCACCCCACACACTGGCGAGGCGGAGGGAACTTTTCCCCACATGTATGAGTGCACTACCTCGGGCGGCGAATCATAGGCGCAGCACCGCACTGTGCCTAAGTCCCGCACTGCGCATCAAACACTGGCGAGGCGCGGCGGACTTTACATAGAATGTATGAGCACGCCCCGGCGCCGACATAAATCAGGCGCAGATTTCGCCGGAAAACCGGTGGAAAGGTGCGCCCCGACGTGGCGAGCTTCATACATGTCGCCCTTAGACCTTAAAGAGTTAAACAAGTTCAAGAAGGGCTTAGATGTCTTTATTGAAGAATATATTATAGGTTATATTATAGGCTATATTTACTAGATTCTGAAGTAAGGACGTTGATCCATGGATTTATTCTGATTGCCATATTTGAATTTGGAAAGGAATTATTCCTTCCGCTTTATAGGGGTTTTTGCCTTCGTCTAGATCAGCACTATATGATTATAGGTTGGACTTAAAGGGGTTGTCTCGCTACAATGATTGGGTTTTAATTAAAAGATCTTTAAAAAACAAGCAGCTTTGCAATATATGTTCATTACAAATGTCCTACTGATTTTGAGTTATCCCTGGTAGTAGGAGTGCTTTCAGCCCTGAAATCACTATAGCAGCCGACCTGTTGATCTTTATCTCACTGGCTGTCAGTGCTGATGACTCATCTGTTTCTGAATACAGGTTGGAGCACAGAGCCCCTCCCACACAGTATGCTTCTGTAGGGAAGGGAGGGGGAGGGCTCTGGCTTCTGTGTCTGTGTAGCTGGATTAACCTGTGTGTGCCTGCTCCCTCCTGCTCTCTACACAGTTTGAGGAGAGCAGAGATGAGGCTGATCTGTAGTCAGTAGATGTGACAGCAGTGAAGTATGTTACTAAATCATGATGTGTTGGGAGCTTGACTAATACTAATAAAACAGATCAGGGGGGCAAGTGAAGGGTTTCATATCCTCCCTGCTCTCTGTATTAGTGACAATGTGATTTAGTAACTCACTTCACAGCTGCCCTGTGTCTGTTCTGACAGGGTTTGTTTGTTGTTGCTGGAGATGTCCCTGGAGTTTTTGTATGCTAAGCGGGGGGTATAGGAACACTTACATCCCCCCTGCTCTGCTATTAGCATACACAGCTTCACAGACCTCTGGCTCCATAGCCACTCATAGATCAGCCCTCTCCCTGCTGCCTCCTGACTCTGTGGAGCTGACAGTGCAGCTGGTCCAGCAGTGAGCAGCCGGCAGCAGATCTAGGCAGGCACACACAGGGTTAACTTAGACAGCAAACCCCCTCGCCCTTCCCCTACTGTATAGAAGTTACTGCAGTCAGAGGAGAAGAGCTGTCTGTGTGCTGAGGGGAGGGGGGAAGAGGGAGGAAAAGAGGCAGACAAGAAGCACACCCCTGAATTCAGTGTGTCTGGCAGCATAGGATTTTTGAAGTAGGCTGAAAGCCTGTAGTGAGACAACTCCTTTAAAGGGAACCTGCACTTAGGCAGAGGGCAGCATAAGCTAGTAATTTCATGCTGTTTCCAGAGGCGTTTCCCCTATTCTGTAAGATGCCATAGTTTCAGACCATTTAATGCTCAAATCTGAGATGATTATAGGTTGGACTTAATGAACCTATGTTTTTTTTCTAACTTTACAGTGGGTTGCAAAAGTATTTATACCCCTTGAACTTTTCCTCATTATTAAACATTACAGTCTTAAAATTGAATGTATTTTATTGATATTTTATGTGACAGACCATCATAAATAGCAAGTTGTTATGAAGTGTAAAGAAAATAATAAATGTGCTTTTCCAAATTTTTGCAAATTAGAAAACTAAAAAGTGTGGCATGCATATTTATTAAGGCCTCTGTACTCTGATAACCCTAAATAAAATCCAATGTGACCAATTGCCTTACTTGATTAGCAAATAGAGTACGTCGCTATGTAATTTACATAGTTGTAGTATAACTACAACTGTTTTGTGAAGGCCTCAGAGGTTTGTTAGAGAACATTAGTAAACAAACAGCATCATGAAAACCAAGAAACACACACCAGACAGCTCAGGCATAAAGTTGTGCCAAGAGTATTGCAGAGTTACCATATATATTGGAGTATAAGCCGACACAAGTATAAGCCGAGGCACCTACTTTTGCCACAAAAATCTGGGAAAACTTATTGACTCGAATATAAGCCTAGGGTGGAAAATGCAGTGGCTACTGGTAAATTTCAAAAATAAAAATGGATACTAATACAATTACATAGGCAGGTATAGGCAGTTTAATGTCCCCCATAGGCAAGTATAGGCAGTTTAGTGTCCCACATTATGCAAAGTATAGGCGTTTTAAATATCCCCACAGGCAATGTTTGGGCAGGTATATGTCTTTCCCCTAGGAAGGTATAGGCAGGTATATATCCCCCATAGGCAGGTATAGGCACTTATAGGCTGGTATATGTCCCCATAAACAGGTATGTGTCCACTCATAGGCAGGTATAGCCAGGTATACGTCCCCCACTCAGGTATAGCCAGGTATATGACCACCAGTCAGGTATAGCCAGTTATATGTCCCACAATAGGCAGGCAGAAGCAGGGCTTGTTTTAAAAAAAAAAAAAATACAAGTACTTACCATTCCCCGCTGCTCCGAGGCTCTCCCTGCGCTCCATCTTCTGGCACAGGCGGCGTGATGGAGCACTATCATGGAGCACTGTTCAATCCATCATCTGTAAATGGCAGTAGTATGGCACAACTGCTAACCTACGAAAACGTGGCCACACACCTAAACTGACAGCCCAGACAAGGAGAGCACTGATTAGAGAGGCAGCCAACAGGCCCAGGGTCACTCTGGAGGAGCTGCAGAAATCCAAATCTCAGGTGAGAGACTCTGTCCACAGGCCAACTATTCGTCATTTACTAATAGGGGACATGGCAAGCATGTGGAAGAAGAGGAGACCAAAATTGAACGTTTTAGCCTAAATGCCAAACTCTATATGTGGAGGAAAGTTGACACTGCACATCACCCTGAACACACC
Source organism: Phyllomedusa bahiana (assembly GCA_025379985.1). Classification (NCBI taxonomy): domain Eukaryota; kingdom Metazoa; phylum Chordata; class Amphibia; order Anura; family Hylidae; genus Phyllomedusa; species Phyllomedusa bahiana. Next base: position 6,879 of record JAODAL010040205.1, read on the forward strand.
ATCCCCATTGGGAAGCATGGTGTTGGCAGCATTATGCTGGGGGGAGACTTTGATTCAGCATGGACTGGGAAGATAGATGGTCAGAGTTGATGGGAAGAGGGATGGAGCTAAATACAGGGCAATCATCGAGTTTAAGTTTTTACAGGCTGCAAAAGACTTGAGATTGAAATGTAGGTTCAGTTTCCATCAGGACAACAACCCTAAACATACAGCCAAAGCTACAATGGAAGGGTTTACATCAAAACATATTCATGTGTTAAAATGGCCCAGTCAAAGTGCAGACCTAAATCCTATTGAGAATCTGTCAGGATTTGAAAATTGTTGTTCGCAAACGTTTGTCAACCAATCTGACTAAGCTAGTGCTATTTTGCAAAGAATGGGCAAAAATTTCAGCCTCTAGATGTACAAAGCTGAAAGTGACATCCCCCAACAGACTGTAGCTGTATAACTAAAGGTGGTCCTACAAAGTATTGACTCAGGGGGCTGAATACATATGCATGCCACAATTTTACAGTATTTTAATTTGCAAGAAATTGGAACAGCACTTATCATTTTCTTTACACTTCACAAATACTTGTTACTCTGTGTTGCTCTATCATATAAAATATCAATAAAATACGCTTAAGTTTGTGGCTGTAATGTTTAAACATGAAGAGCAGTTCAAGGGGTACTTTTGTAACCCACTGTATCTACTAAGATACTATTGTATGGGCCATTACTTATGGTTTATTTGGGGCCCAGGAGATTTGTGTTGTGTATCTGCTGAAACCTTATCTAGTGCTTTAAGTCACTACTCTCTGGATTTGGTACTTCATTGTCAACCCTCCATGATAGTGGTTTACACATGGACCTTTTAGCACTGAATATACCAAAACCTTTTGAAAAAAAGGTTTGTCAGTCTACTTTTTCTCTGCTGCTTTTTAAAGTTGAAGAAGCATTGGCCATTAGAATCTGTCCAAATTTGTGTGTTGTTTGATCAGTGCTGGGCAGATAGATAAAGTAGAAGCTGAAAACTTCCTTGAAAAAAGGCACATAAATTCAATTTATGACCCTGAGGTCTTTTCTGTGAAAGTACTGCCCCTGCTCCAACATTAGAAGCATCAATGATAAACTAACTCCACATTAGGGTATGTCAATACAGGACTGGAGGAAAACATCCCCTTTAAGGGTAGATAATGCCTTGAGGGTCTTGGGAGACCATTTGGCTGGGATGACCCCTTTTTTTAGAGCAATAATGGGTGCTACTATGGAGGAGAAAGGACTTATATACCTTCTATAATAATTTGCAATTCACAAAGTTCCTTGCACAGCCTTGGGATTAGCCGGCAGTGCCCAATCTTGAATAGGCTGGACCCTAGCTGGATCCATGGAAAATCTACTTGAGAAAATCATAGGGCTCGAGAAGGATTCCCTCTCTATGAAAACACGTTTCTCCATCTTGGCAAAAAAGTGATTTTGATGCAATTAAAGCATTAGCTCTCCAACATTAACACAGTGTTTCTCCAAGCACAAGGAAGAAATAAAATATCCTCCAAATAAGATACCTTAAAGCTCCACAAGTACTCCCTGAATATGTCACTCATAAAGTTCCAAAAGACAGCTGGGGCATTATAAAGCCCAAACCACATTACCAGGTATTAATAATGACCTGTGTGAGAATTAAAGGCCATCTTCCATTCAAGCCACACTGACAAGATTATATGTTCCTCTGAGGTCAAGTTTAGAGAAACTATTGACTTCTTAATGGGGCTTTACCACAATAGAAAATGATGGCATATCGCTAGGATATGCCATCATTGTCTGATAGTACCACATCTGGGACCACATCTATCTCGGAAACTGGCCCCAAAAGGTCACAGAGCAGACTGAAGAGATGAACACACTGCTCAGCTGTACTCAGAACTACCATAGAACAGAATGAAGAGTAAATGCACAAGCATCACCAGCTCTCCACGCTGTGACTTTCAGGGACTCATTCCTGAGATAGGTGCAGTTCACAGAGTTGGAAACCTGCAACTATCAGAGTATGATGGCATATCCTAGTGATGTGCCATCAATTTCTATCTTGGTAAAACCAATTAAAGCTGATAAAATAACTCAGGGGTAGGAGAAATCAATTATGCATACTAATTTTATGCAATCTCCTTTAAAGTGGATTGCTAAAGTTTTCATACTCCTTGAACTGTTCTTCATTTTTAAACATTATAGCCCTAAATTTGAATGTATTTTATTGAAATTTTATGTGATAGGACAACACAAATTAGCAAGTATTTGTGAAGTATAAAGAAAATGATAAGTGCTTTTCCAAATGTTTGCAAATGGAAAAACTAAAAAGTGGGGAGTGCACATGTATTCAGACCCTTGTACTCTGATACCCTTAAATTATGTACATCTGTACAAAATTTATTCTCAGTATAACTACAACTGTTTGTGAAACAAACAGCATCATGAAAACCAAGGAACACATCAGACAGCTCAGGCATAAAGTTGTGGCCAAGTGTATTGCAGGGTTAAGTTTTTAAAAAAAATTGCCTATGTATGTATTTATGTAGGGATAGAAAATGATTTTTTTTGGGGGGCCACAAAAAAGAGCCATGCACCAGATGGTGCTCAGGATGGACGAATTAATCCCTTCTCTAGATTTTGTTTGATATACTGCTTCATAGTCCAGGTCTCGGAAGTAGACAAGGAATAAGTCCTCCCTTTGGGACTCTTGGAGCTAGGATGCAAATCGATGGGACAATCATATTCCCTATGAAGAGGGAAACACTAGGGACGACATGTCCCAATACGAATGCGCCATATTTTTGGTGTATTTTGTGCCCCCCAAAAAAACTTTTGACGACATATTCTCGATATAAATGTACTATAATATACCGCCGGGCTTGACACATTGTAATGTGCCTAAAAAGATACATTAAATATAGTAGCAATGATATGCTGTGCGCCTCCATAATGCAATGCGCCTATCGAGGTGAATTGCATACACTAGTAATGATATGTTATGTGATTCCTTAATGCAATGCACCTCAATAGGCACATTACATACACTAGCAGTGATACGCTATGCGCCTTGATTGTGCAATGAACCTTTTTTTTTGTTTTGTTTTTTTTTTTTTTTTTTTTTGTTTTTTTTTTTTTTTCTTTTTTGTTTTTTGTTTTTTTTTTTGTTTATTTTTTTTTTTTTTTTTTTTTTTTTTTTTTTTTTTTTTTTTTTTTATTTTTTTAGGCGTCATTACAGTTACTATGCAGTTATACCAGACTCCAGATGTTTTCAAGGATTGTACTTTCAGGTGCACTTTACACTGATTAAATGTTCCTAAAAACTGCCACAGTGACGCAAATTTTCGGACATGTCGCCCTAGATGTCTTTTTATAGAAAACATCTAACAAATCTTGGTAGTAGGAAGACCTAGAAGATCAGTAGCCACAACTTAAATTAGACAATATAAGCATCTATCCATACATGCCTCGCCCCACTGGATAAACTTTCTAGAACTCCAATCCATATCTGGATTATAAAAGTCAACCAAGAAGATCCCCAAAATAACAGAATAAAAAGAGGAATGAACCAATAAAAAGAGATCTTACAAAAATTCCCACTTACAACTTGAGACCTTGCATGTAGAATTTAGCAGATCCCCCTTTTAGGGTGGTTCCGTATAAAGTAAAAATGCCAGTTGGTTCCCCTAAATAAGCTGCAGCAGCGCTGTCCACAAAAGCCTGCACAGGCAATGATGCACCCTCCCACCCTAACCAAGTTTACCATCTTTAGGTCACATTTTCTGGCAAAATGACCGTTGTTAAGGTTACAGCCATAACTTTTTTTATTTTTCAGTCTGCACATCTATATGAGGGTTTGCTTTTGGGACAATATGTAGTTTTTAATAGTGCCATTGAACATAACATGTAACGTATTGGGAAACCCAACAAAAATTCTATGTGTGGTGGAAAATGAAAAAAAAAACATCTGCACCATTTTTGCGAGAGTTTCGTTTTTATGGCGTCCACTTAGTGCTATAAATGAGTTATCTTTATTCTGCAGGTCGATGCGATTCCAGCGATACTAAATTTGTAGAAGTTTCCTTATGTTTTGGTAGAAAAAAAAACTTTTTCCATTTTTAAATTTTTTGCTAAAATCCCATCTTCTGTGACCAATATTTTGTTGGTTTTTTCCCCCTGTGGACTCCCATGTGATGATGCATTTTTATTGCAGGCTGACTGTAGTTTTTATTGATACATTTTGGATACCATGCGACTTTTATCACATTTTATTACAACTTTTTGGGCACATGAAGTGATCAAAAAAAAACCCTGAGCTTTGGCATTTGGAACTTTTTCTTTTCTATGGCGTTCATTGTTAGGGATAAATGATGTTATATCTTAATAGATCGGACTTTTACGACACCAGTTTTTTAAAACTTTTTTTGTTAATTGTAAAATGGAAAAGGGGGTGATTTAAACTTTTATTGTTTATTTACGGTATTTAGTACATTTTTATTTCTTTTTTCACTTTTTTTCACTTTAATACTCCCAGTCCCCCTAAAGTGCTTGACCACTAGGGGGGCGCGATCGTGCGTCTTACATATGGCAGTAGTACTGTACTGCCGTACATACCACTTTCATTCATTACCTACTGCACCCATGGCAGCTACAGGCACCTGCATAACACTTCCGACTGCCATGACAACCAATTGTCCCTCTGCGATTAGGTTGTGGGTAGAGGGGGTGATCGCAGAAAGGAACGATGGGCTGCACTGTGCCTCATTCATTTAGACACTGTGGGGAGACATGTATGACAACTGTCCAGATCTAAGACTTTCTTTGTTGCCCATAGTAACCAGTCAGAGTTCCCTGTTTCTTTCTTCAGAGCACTGTATGGAAAGATAGGAGGGCTCTGATTGGTTGCTATGGGCTCTGATTGGTTGCTATGGGCAACAAAACAAGTCTTAGACCAAGACAGTTTTCATACATGAGGCCTTGTGGTGTCTAAAGTGTTCACAGCAGGGATGGCAGACGGCTAATGTAATTAATGGCCTCCGTCCGCCGCGCATGGAACGGGCTCAGCACCTAGGCCGCTCCATACGCCCTTCACGCCATTTGGACGTTAAGGAACAGCCAAATGTGTGATGGAGTTAGGGTCCATTTCCTGGCAAAATGACCTTTGTTACCTGCTAGCACAGGCCCAAGAGTTGCCTCCTCTGCTTCTCCACAGTCTGAGAGCTGCATTGGTATCACCTCATACACACTAGGACAGGAGATTTTCTCAGAATGACACAAGTTTCCCTCCCTCTCTGACCTTCTCTAACACATCAATATTTATAGACAGAGACATGAGATTGCTTAGGGAGTCGCAGGGAAAACATTGGACCATCGCTTCCTTCACTTCATCAGACAGACCCAAGTGATACAGACTACGGAGCATCGACTCATTCCAGTCATTAGTTACTCCATTGTGTAAACTCCACTGAGTGTTCCTCTGCAGTCCTCTGTCCCTGTTTCAAGGATTGAAGATAATCTGTGACAGAAGGGCTCCCAAGTTTCCCAAGGCAGAGAGGAAGACATCCACACTCTACAGAGCAGGGTCCCTTGACTTAAAGAGGTTGTCTCACTACAAGGATTGTTTATTATGTTAAAGATCTTGCAAAAACAAGTCACTTTGCAATATATGTCCATTATCAGTGTCCTGCCTATTCCTAGATAATCCCCTCTTGGTAATGGGCTGCATCAGCTCCTCAACTATTAGCTACAGACTTTGGTGTGCTGTTCAATCTCTCATGATAGGTTGTCAGCACTAGTTGCTATAGCTACAGACCTGGCTTTGACTGCAGCCTAGTGGAAGCCAGTTAACACGTGAATTAAAAATGAAACCAAGAAAACAGGACTGAGGTAAGAGGAATCAGTGTAGTGAGACAACCCCTTTCAGACTAAGGCTATGTTCACACGGCTTAACCGCGGGACGTAATTATGCCCCGCAATTATGCCGTGTGGCCGGGGGCGGGAGCGGGGGAGGGAGCGGGTTGCCAGCACTTCGCCGGCCCATAGACTTCAATACCAGCGGCGCTAATACGCCACTGGTAATTCACATGTTCACTTTATCTCCCCCCTCGGCGTATTCGCTCGAGCAGGAGAAGAGACGTAATCCATATTTCTCTATGAGAAGAGTTGATATGACCGTAGTTGCCTGACTAGGAACGTATCAGCCCGTAATTTGTGCACTCCGGCGCGTAATTACGGACTAAAATATGTCCAGGATATTGCCGTGTGAGCATGGCCTCAATGCCCAGGACTGTGGATCCCTCTGTAGCAGAGTCTTGATAATTCCTTCCCTCTGAGTCTCTGAACCTAAGGATCTGGATCATAAAGAAAACACAACTTCCAACTCTCTCTTTCTTACAATCTCTGAATGAGCTAAAGAAAAGCATGTTGGCAAATTAATACTAGACTCAGGAGGAGCAGATACAGAAGCAGCTGTAGGATTCACCTGGAAATTTTGTGTGACCTGTTTCTGTGTAAACAGACAGATAAGAACATCTTGCATAAGGTTATTTAAAGTTTGAATCTGATCTGCCAGAACTAGCATAGGACTAGGGTCCAACATGATGCTGCTTCAGATAGGTTTGGGCAGAATATAATACAATGATGCTGGTGGACTCCAAACAACAAGATACACAAGAAGTACACCAGCAGCCACATAAAAAAGCAATACAAAGCGTATTAGTAGATAGACTCACTGCTAGATGATTCAGCAAATGAACAGCGGGCGAATGAAAACAGATGCACTGCATGTACACTCCAGAAATGGAAGAGTTCTAGCAACAACAGTCCCTAGCTAACTGTGCCTAATGCTGTCCCTCAAAAACTACCCGCATGGCTTCCCCTAGCACTGGAATCTCTATTTTTAACGATCTGGATGTGTAAGTATACACTGACCCGTCGATCGGTGGTTTATGGTGGATCCTCATTGATCACCGCGGCAAGGTGGTATAGTGTGACCCACGGTGGACAGCCGTAGCGGGACAGGGCAGCGGACACTGGTACATTAAACATGGTTACCGCAGGTGAGCCATAGGCAATAACAAAGTCCCAGGCAGGTAAACTAGCTTTGGTACAGTGGGGGGGGGGGGTCAGGAACAGCAGATACAAAGGACTTGGTCAGCGGCAGTAATAACAATAGCATACTGTACGTACAGGTGATGCAGGGTAACAGCAGCGATACAGCAACCAGGGGTCAAGCTCTAGGTATGAAGACAACAATGAACTGACAATGAAACAAGGGCAGAAAGTTGCTTAAGTAGGTCACGACCAGCCAGCTCGTCCTTGATGTGTCCATCGAGGCCCCGCCAGAAGGCTGCGATGAGGGCCTTGTTGTTCCAAGCAAGCTCAGAAGCCAATGTGCAGAACTGGATGGCATACTGGCCCACAGTGCAGTCGCCTTTATGGAATTGGAGCAGTGATGATGCAGTGGATGTGCTTGTAGTCCCAGGTTGCTCAAAGATTTTTCGAAAGGCGCACTGGAACTCCTGTAGATCCCCTGTCAGCAGATCTCCTCTCTCCCAGAGAAGTGAGGTCCAGGCCAACGCTTCACCTGACTGCAGGCTGATGATAAACGCCACCTTTGCATGGTCAGATGGAAATTAGTGAGCCAGGACCTCGAAGTGGATCATACATTGATTGAGGAATCTGCGACACATATAGGGGTCTCCGAAGTAACTGGCAGGCAGAGGCAGGTGCAGGCCGGGACTGGTCATGGCAGTGGGAGGCAGAGCTACAGCACGTGTAGGTGCCAATGCAGACACAACTTCATCCAGACGAGTGGTAATGGTATGTAGCTTCTGGAAGAGTTGCTCCAGGTGGACGCCATGACGTTTCACTATGGCTGCCAGGTGCTAGATATCAGGCAGGACCACATCGGCAGTATCCATAATTTTTGGTCAGTTCATACTGTAATGATCCGGTGGTGTCAGTATACACTGACCCGTTGACCGCTGGTATATGGTGGAGCCTCAGTGATCACCGTGGGCAAGTTGGTATAGTGGTGGCCCACGGTGACAGCTGAAGTGCAGGACATGACACCGGACACTGGTAGCGGTGACAGGTCACAGTAGGTGTTACCGTAGGTGGATAACAAAGTCCCAGGCAGGTAATTAGCTTGGTAAAGTGGCAGGAACAGCAGCCACAAAGGACTTGGTGCAGCAGTAGGTAACAACAGGCAGCGTACTGGTGATGTACAGGTAACGCAGGGTAACAGCAGCGATGCAGCAGCCTGGGGTCAAGCTCCATGTATGAAGACAACAACGACCTGAAGCTGGAAAAAGGGCAGGAAGTTGCTTTAAGTATGTCCAGGTGGTCCACAGTCAGGGAGAGTACTTGGAACACTGTCCTTTTAAGTATCCGACTAGTGCTGCGCTTGTGCGTGCACAGGACAGTAGGTAGCCGGAGGAAGCAACTGCTGACTGGACGTCCACCGCCTTAATAAACACAGGACTTTCTTCCCATTTGTAGAATATCGTTCAATAGTTAGGTACATTGGAGTGTTCTGTTATTATTCTAAGGGGTTGGGGGCAAGGTCAAAGGTGACTGTCTTCTTATCCTTAAGTCAAGATAGCGCAGAATTTTTATAGGTTTGAGTGCAACAACCAAAGTAAAAGGTGGAATATTTGCATGTAAGGGATTTAGTATAGTAACTGTGGCCTATGTAGATTCAATAAAGGGATACTTTTTTTTTTATGCAATATCTAGGTATAGGGCCCCCTAAACGCCAGCTAACACCCATCCGTTAACAGCCGCGAATGGGCAGTCCCGTCGCCCCCCGCGCAGTTTTAACCCGTCAAGACACCGCGGCAAAGAATGCCGCAGCGTCTGAATGAATGGTCATGGTCATCGGCACCGTCGCAGCATAGCTGCAACGATCCGACCCACGGACATGGCAGTGGGGAGACTTGGGAAGGCTCCTGTCACTTCCATGTACTGGTTTGCCCCACTTCCGTCCGCAGACAGGAAGTGGGGAAACGCCATCTTGTAAAGTCTAATGCATTGCCTATGCAATGCATTACACTGTATTGACAATCGCACAACCTAGTGGTCAAGCACCATAGGTGGTCTCAATGTTAAAGTAAAAAAATAAATAAATAAAGTTTTAGAGTACAAAAAAAAAAGTACTAAAAGTTCAAATCACCCCCCTTTCCCCATTTTACAAATAAAACAATAAAAATAATAAAAAAGTTTACACAATATTTGTATCGCCACGTCCGAAAAAGTCTGATCTATAAAGTAAACATCATTTAATCCGTGCGCTGAACACCGTCAGAATAAAAAAAAATACCAACGCCAAAATTGCGTTTTTTTGGTCATTTTAGTCACTTAAAAAATTTGGAATAAAAGTGATCAAAAAAGGTCCGCCATGCATTTCAAACTGCTAGTCACTAAAAAGTACACTTCAGCCCAACAAAAATGCACATCACTGACGTCCGTAGGTGATAGTACAAAAAAGTTATTTGTCCACAACTGGGCCACGGCGCAAATTTCAAAATAAGTAAAGGGTTTGGAATTTTTTTACGGTACCAAAACAAAACGGAAACTCCTATTGGTTTGGTATTGCCGGATGGCGAATCAACCTGTAGAACTACAGATAACAAAGATTCTCACCAAAGATTGACGCCGTAAAAGCAAAACCCCGCAAACATGGCGAAAATAAGTTTTTTTTTCACAATATGTCCCACTTAATTTTTCTGCGTGTTTCCCATTATATTCTGATAGTACAGAGAAATAACAGCCATTAAAAGTACATCTTGCCCGCAAAATAAAAGCCCTCGATGTGTCAATGGGAAAGGTGGAAAAATAAAAAGGGGGTTTATGGCTTTTTCTGGGGGGGTAAGTGCGAGGAAGGGGAAGGATAACGAACGTGTCAATCAAAAAAAAAACGCCGGGTGTAATTTAGGAGTCTGGGTCTGGTGGTTTGAATTTAGGGGGGCCTAGAAATGGATACTGGAATAAAAAGTTAAGTGGGTCAAGACCAATACCTCACAATCGCCCGCACCACTGCGTTTCGTCCCGTAACTTGACCCTCTCTCTTGTTCAGACAACACCACATATTTTTTACATGATATTGCCCAAGTTAACGCATTATAGCAAATTCGCCACCTTTGCTTTGTTTGCCTATGTACTGAGTGCCTTCAGAATACCAGGAGTCAGGCTGGTGTCCTGGCGATGATATGCCACATCTCACAATTCACGCTTGCTGAAAATGGTTCACGCTAGTACAAAGGAGCAGTATAAGAAAATGTTTTTGATGACATAATTTTAGTCAAGATTAAAGAGGGTTAGTAAGTGATGCTTTAAGTGTGGAGGTTCCATCCCATTCCCCTTTAAATGATAAAAAAACCATTTTTATCTCCTCTACTTTTTATTGTTTTCTTACGCTCATAAAACAGATATTTAAATCTTACGAAATGTACGTGATATCAACTCGCAAAAGGGAAATGATATCACGCACAGGGAGACCCTTGGTTTAATCCACATTCCACCTCAGGCTGCATTAGGCTGATTGTTTGTGCTAATCAATATGTGTTACGGTGGTGTTTGGGAAAAGTTTCTTTGTGGTACGAAGGCCAAAAGGTTTACAAGCAGGCTTCAGGATTCCGCCGAAATCTTTCATTGATTGATGAGAAAACTATTTCAGAGATAATTAATTTCTAGGCTAGAAAAAATACTCTATTCTGGTCATGTATTCCTCTGCATGAAAAAAACCTTTCCAAGATCAAGTTAGGACTCAGTATAAGAATAAAGCGCATATGTGACTGCATGCAGGCACTGGTGTGATGTGCTCTGTTTTGGATCTGTAGAGGATAGAGGTTGCCTCCAGGTGGTGAATTACTGAGAACATTATAAGGTACAAAGAACTACACCGCCCCCGCTTACCCGCAACATTAACAGCCGAGAACCACCGTCTATCCCTCAGTCACCAAACGATCGTCTTACTTACACCATGTTGAACAATACCATTTCCATTACAAAACCAGTCGTTATTGCCATTCTCACCTATTACTCCATGATCTTCGAACACCATCCCAGAAATTCATTATCCTCCTACTCACTCTACTTCTCTTTCTATCTTAAAATAAGGAACCTTACGCCTCCAGAACGCGAAAAGATTTTGAATTCACCGAAGACCACAACTTTACAAATTTCTTCATGTGCCAGTAGTAATATCTAGCTGCTTCAAGTCATTTCACGTGGGGAGAGGATGGACTTTGTCCATAATCTTTGGTATGTTATTCATGTCGTTTAGGATCAATGTCGTAGGTTTTTCCTTCCTACATATTCCGTGGGTCAATTTTTTTCCTCGTTCAGGTTGGTTGCAACTAAATAAGTGTGCAAGGTGAAAATCTCGCCACTGCTGATGGAGAACCAAAAGAATTAGACAGTGATAATAGCAGCTCGTGAGCAGGTGAAGAATAGTTATGTTCATTAAGATGTGTTAGGGTGAGCAGTTTTTAGAACAATAATTGGAAAGACATATCGAGCGTAAGATCATCAAAATGTAATTTTCAACACCACAAGTATTCAGAACACAAAAAAGCATAACAACAGTGAGCCCACCAGACTCTCACGGTAAATAGGATCCCACGAGTAAGTAGTCCCCCTGAGCATTACACCCTTACGAGATATCGAGATACCATATATGTCGAGGGAAGCCGATCTGAAGGTTAGGGTACAATTAATTGATCATCTATTATACGCGAATATATCTCTTGAAATAGGCCCAGGGGTACACCGTTACGCTTCATGTATAAGGCGGCGCGTCCCACAGAGTGGGACCATGGTTTCTTCATGACAACCAGCACACCAATAAATAAGCCAACATGCAGCATGAGCACATTTCATTGAACTAAAGAGTCCCTAACACTGTTCTAAAGACACGCACAGAGCAATCTCGTGCTACCAGAAAGTAACCCATGGCCCCCCGGCACCTCATCACTGTGGCAACTGTCTGAAAAACTATTTATGTCATGGAAGTTTTCTTTTAGCTCGGTAGACGATAGAGCGAGCATTTTTGCCATTAATAGTGCCTAGATCAGGGGTTTGTGGATCCTGCAAACTCTGGCCTTGGGGATGGGTGGTGCCCACTGCCCAATAACCCCCCACGTGAAGATATATTGTGTTACTGACCGAGCATAATTTATTTACTTCATCCATAATACGTCTATCCAGGTTAGTTCTTCTAGGGAGGGAAGTTCGCAGGAAGCTATAATATGAGGGTAAGAAAAAAGTCACATTCCCCCCGTGGGCAATTCATTGTTAACTTGCAGTAACCCACATTTTAGCTGCCCGATTCTCTACTACCCACCCTGCCCTACTGATCGCTACCGCGGCTTAGATGTGCCCGATTCCCCACCCATATCACTAAATCGATTTCATCAACCCGAACATCCCTGCACCTCACCAGCCTCACCCGGACCTTCTATTTTTTCCTTGACTTCTCTTCCTGGGCGTTTTGCGTAAACGAGCCACTTAAGTCTACTCTGTTTGTCATAGTCCCCTTCAGTCTATTCAGCATGGGTCCACGGTTGCACCCAATTAATATCCCTCTTCCTTAACGTTGTAGGAGAATGACATCCACAAATTCCACTGTAGCCGTATTGTTAAGAGTCCGTTATATTTAATTACTCGATTTTTTTCTGTCCATAAATTGGGACACGTTCAATTCCCATCTAGCCCCACGTTTTTTCTGTATTAGGCGAATTACAATACCATTAAGCACGAGGCCACCTCTTTCTGATTTAATTCCCCTTGGCATAGTAACTACATATCGGTAGACTCGTTAGTCCCTCCATTTCTGTTCCTGTCGTGAACACATCGCACCCAGCCATCGCCTATAATCATTATAGCCGACAAAGCATACCAATCGAACACTGGCCAACCTCTTCACCCGGCCACCGCTCTTCCATTTTACCCGAGCATATCCAACCATTCCAAAACCAAATAACCACACCGCCTGATCTACTCAATACGTGACCCCGCCTATTACCCTAATGTGCCTTTTGCTCCTTCTCTACTATTGGGGCAGTCTATGCCAAAAAGAGAACACTAGAGTACATAATGTATTGTACAGCTCACGATGTACCAAAAGGTTAGATGCGAGTATAGACCATGCATGTATTGATAACATGGCTATTTTCGAAATTGATGGAGGCAGCAAGGAGTAAACTTGCAACCAGTAGTCAACATAGTTCTAGGGGATAACGTATAAAATCTTGACACTATATATCAGGAGATCCGGATGATACACCGTATGGGGATACAAACAAATTCCTGGAAGCTCAAATTGCCGGAAGCAGCCCTTAGCCTTAAGGCACATATCCACAAGTGTTCGACTTTGCCATACATCAGGGGACCAGGTGATGAATACCGTGTTCCGTAGTGGTCAAGAGGAGGCGGGGAGGGTAGGACTCGTAGGGGGGTCCCCACCAGTTGAGTGTGTAAAGGGTGCCACCGTTGGATTTTCGAATAAGTGTGCCAAGCGTCCTTATTTTTTATATGGATAACCAGGCAACTGTAAATAGAAGCCTTGTTACAATGTCCTGCCTATAGCTCTGCGCTCTCGTTGTCATTATACCCGTCTTTCTCTCTCTGTCTCATTTGTCCTCTGTTATCCAAGGATGTGTATTTATTGACATTGGTTAGATTGGTGACAAACTGTTTGAGGTCTATACAGATTGCCTCTTATTGTGGTGGAATTGGCCCCCGACCAGGGGGTTTTCCCCTTGATTCATCCTGTGGGCCCGTCCGAGCTCTGGTACTGGGACATATTAATTTTATGCACAATCACATTCATTCCATGGCTGTTTAAGTTTCCACCTCCCTCACTCCCGATGCCTACACCACCAATGTATAAAAAAACCTGCCATCCTAAATGTGAACATTACAAGATTGGATTGGTTACTTTGTGTCTACCAAATGTGGCAAGTGAATCAGCGGCATTTCAGGCTTACTGTAAAATATTTCATTATGCTAATGTGAGTCCCATTAAAACTTCTGAAGCAACAACCATTAAAACAGTATAACTATAAGCAATCCCTGGTAGGAGTAACGACCATGATCTACCAGACAACCTAGGCAGTTCACTTGTCCCATCTTTCTTCGCCCCAATTCTTAGAGTATCTGTTTGGCAACACCATTCGCTCACTCTTGACAATAGCAAACATTTTAATTGACTACCCAATGCCAGCACCCCCCACAATAATACCAGAATCACAACAGTTTAAGAAAATCGCGACCATAACTGTTCATCCACTGGTAAAGGAGGCTGCTCGTCCAGGTATTTCAAATTGTAGACAATTCCTCTGAAATGGATGCACTCCAATGGATTTCAGGATTTGTACTTGGGGTTGTTGGTCGTCCTCTGTAGAATAGTATTCCTCACCATTTGATTCAGATGTGTTCATTGGTTGTTATCCTGCTGGAAGGAGGAGCTCACGCATGTAGTTATAATCCTGCTTCTTATCTGTTGGAATTGAAATATGATGAAATTGGAAGCTACGCTACAGTACTCTACCCCATTGGCACACAAATTGACCCATAGGACGACTATCGAGAAAGAGTCTATTCAAAACGGACAAATCCAATAAGAAATGATTAATAACATGAGTATTAAAAGTTCCACCTATTCCACACACCCTCTCTCTAGCTCGATCAAATCCCCATCTCACTGCTCTCCCTATAAATTACTCCTGATTCCCTCAAATCCACGCCTCTCATAGAAACGCCTCTCCCAACAATCCCTCTACGACAAAGTCAACTTGCTTTTACGAAAAAGACGCACCGTCGGCAGACGCCGCGGCGCTTTCATCATATGAGTATAGCTTTTAACAACTTACTGCTCTACTGTCATCAGAATTCCTGCGTCCTGTGGAATAAATCACGAGATCAAATACAGCATCTCGTCATACAAGCCAAAAGGGTCCCTGGACCCAGAACCCGTAGTTATCGGAATAACACTCATTTGTAGTCAAGAATGAAAGCAACAAGAGACACCATACTGAATGTGTCTGGACTTTGTTATGTTTGCCTTGAGGTCGCATTGGCTAGGAAAACAACATCGATCAACTATGCATCAGAAAATCACAAAGACATAGTTTGGTATGCTAGTGAAGAGGGAACAAAACAATAACGACGACCAAGGGTTATAACCTAGAACAGCCATAACATTCCCTACCCTATCCCCCCAGGCCTTTACAACAAATTATACCAGTCATCACGCAATCCGCCCATATCAAACGCGACCTCTTTCTCGTAGGAGTGCTAGCCCTCTATTGTGACCCTCTGTCCCATTGACGCCCCCTTTAAACAACAAATAATCAAGATTGAAGATGTGATGCGTCCATCTTAGATCCATTGCATCCCACAAGGGGTCCCCTACAGAGTAGGGTAACCTTAGTCTCAGCAATTAGTAAGAATGAAGATATATACCAAACGCACCCATAAGTAAGTGACAATGCTGATTCATCATTGACACAATATAGCAAACTACACACCATCCGGCAGACCTTCCTCCATCACCACCAACTCTCTTATAACTGATACTCACTGCACTTCTCAGATCCCATCAAGGGTTCGATATACTAACTCCCTTATTTGCAGCTCAGTCACTTACCATTCTCCGATATTTTTCAGGCTTGACCCTCCCACTTCCGCTCTCTTTCTCGGTCGTATTTCCGGTGACTCACCCTCCATCTGATTCCACACCTGCCATCACACCCCTGCCATCCCACCCCTCACTCATATCACCTGTCACATTTAACAAACCGGTACCCCTGTCTGATCCACGGTAGCACAGGTTCACCTGTTCTTCCTTCTGCATCCTACACCTCGACTACCCTAGTACCCAACAACACTCTTCTCCTCATACCGAGATGTACTGCACTTGAGCTGCTGGCCCAGCGGCTAAACCACGTATGGCCCCAATCAGCAGTCCAACTGATTGGGCTGTCTAAGGCAATATAACACCGCTTAATAAAGGAGGTTATTTTTTTAGAAGTTTAAACATAAATAGCCTCGAGTGTCCATTAGCACATTCCAAAGACAATGGTTGAAAATCGAGATAACATATTGTCGGTTATCAAACACCGTTGTGGTGTGTATTCCCCTCCAGGAATGAGCAGAATGAAAGGTGCCATTAAGTAGCTTAAAATAATCCTAAAAGTATCCCCTGATTTTGTGGGTTAGGATAAAGCTAACTTGAAGAGACTGAGGCACAGTCTGAGCCGATTGACATAGATCCTGGGGATTCTGTCATGTTAGTCCAGGTACATTTTCAGCAGGGTCACCCCAAAATATATAGTATCCACGTAGCCTGAGACACAGCAGTCCCGATGGATGATGAAGTACATGTGTGTAACATACATGAAGGGTGATACTTCTTTGGGCAGGATACCCACTGATCAAATAGTGTGAAGTAACCTTAAAAAGCTGTCCAGCAAGGTTGTCGAGATTCCCTGAAACCGCCTTAAAGTCTTTTTGGAATAAACCCGTACATAACCAGTATAACTAGTAGACGTGTTTACTAGTATAGGAAGGTTGCAGTGATAAACGCTTTTAGGTTCTTCCGTACGTGGTTGGGGGTGGTTTACCCCAGGCGAAAACCACCCCTCTACATCGTGGGTTGATCTTTGTCGGTGGAATTTCTTGTATATCTCCTACATACATTTTCATTCTTGTTATTACACTCCCCCCAGCTATTGGCCATCCGTAGACCTTTGCCTAGATCCATACCCCACCCATATTTGTCCCTTAAAGAGGTTAGTGTCGTTTAACAGATAACCGTCGGCTCTGGTTCAACAATTTTACCTGGTTACTTTCATATCCTCCACTACCCAAATCTCTACGACGTCAACATCTCTTATTCCTGAAAAACAGGTCACATCCTAAGGATTTCTGATTGATTTCAGAAGAAAAAATGTACGGGCTATCCGTGTGAACTAACACGTAAATTGTGTACGAACGCAAAAAGACGTGAGCCCGTTCACTTGGGATTGCCGGCCTGGTGGAGAGTGCGGTATGTATTGACGAGCAAGGTGACATAGTTATATGTTATTTCGCACCGTCGTTGGTACCACTCGGAGACCTACTCTGATTTTCCCTTTGCCTCCTACTGTAGTGGCACAGTGAATTTGTGCAACAGATTAAGTCAACTAGTCTAGGGAACTCAGGAACGATTAATTTGTTAACGAAGCGTGTAACGTTTACCGTAATGTAACCTACTCAATTCATTCCCACCTCCCTTATTAGTTGCCGCGTATGTTACCTTGGGGCCTCCTTACTGCGAACCACACCTGAAGTTATCACATACAAACTATAAAACCCCACAGGTTCTACAACCGACCTTATCCAAGGCTTTTCCTATTCACATTCCCTAATCCTTTTCCCCCACCTCCTGTCCACCACACTACATCACCACCCTTTCTTACCACCGACTTCATATTATATCGTCTCTACCTCGTCGCATCCTCTCACCTTCTCACAGACCAATTATGTGCACACAAGCAGAAAACATACCTAACCACTACTGGGTGAGGGACGTCGCTTCCGCGTGACTATTACCCCTCCTTGTTGCGTGAGTGTAGTACCTCTTCGGTCTACTTCAAGACCCACTAGCTGTTCTCCCTATAGTCAGTCTGCTGACGTGAGTACAAGCCATACTATCCTCCAGACAGTGGACATGAACTCCTTCTATAGTGTAATGGTTACCAAACCATATAAGTGCTGATTGTTGGATCTTCCTGAATTCCCTTCCAATCATTTCAGATCCATTCCCTACATGCACCCATCTTAGACCCACAGTGAAATACATTTATTAATACCTACGAGTTTATTCCCTTCTTGCCTCTCACACCAACGGCTTATTTCAGAACGATTTACAACGTTCCATGTAAATACGTTCTGAAATCATTTGAAAATCATTTTGCAAATAAGTGCCACTAAAGTAGCACGTATTTGTAACTGATTTCCGAACGGATTCCACCGCATCTACAATCATGTGACGTCAATCCGCGGCGCAATCCTGAACGAATATTAGCGTCGTGTGAACGACGAGCCGAATTTTCTATTTGAAATCAATAGAAAATAGGGCTGTGACTTATTTCGTAACGGATTATGCCGACGGATTGACGATTGTCTATCCGTCGGCAAATCCGTCCGAAATAAAGCCGTTGAACGAGGCCTTTTTTATGTGACAGTTTTCTTACTGTTCCCCTTTTTTTCTAAGTACTCATCCCATAAAAAAACAGACTTCCATACAAAGATCAGGAAGGTGGTTTTAAATCCTGGGTAACACCAAGAGAACCAGGTACTGAACTTCTATATAGTAAAGTCTCTAGTTATATGTGTTAAGTGGGTTTATTCAAAAAGCATTAAGGGGTTTCAGGGACATGAACATTGCTGGACAATTTTTAAGGTTACTTCATCATATTTGATACGTGGGTATCCAGCCCAAGAAGATCCCCTTCATTATTTACACATGTACTTCTCTATGGGCAGCTGTGTCTGGTACTGTAACACACTAATTGGGCGCCTGCTGCAAAACCAGGCACAGCCTCACTTATATGGTTTGTGCGCTGTGCTCCTGGTATACATAATATCTTAATGGGTAAACATTTTCTAAAGCACTATGGCCCTTCATTCTGCTCATTTGGAGGGGATCCCAGGTGTTGAACGCCATCAATCAAACAATAATATTCTGTCCTAAGGACACTGCAGGCTATTAATGTTTAAATTCTAAAAAAAAACCTCTTTAATAATGGGTGTAACTATAGCCTTAGCAGCCATAGAGACTGCTGTGGGGCCTAGAGGTTTAGGTGGCCCCGCTCAGGTACAAGGACATTGCTCCTTTTTGTAGGGAACAAGTGGTTGATGGCTTTCTGCTCTTAGTACTAGTCTCTCGTTCCCTGAGATATGCCTTAATTATTATGTTATTTATATGCTGTTTTAAATTTATTGTCATTAGGTGGTGGGGCCTCCACTCCTGAGCTAGGTGGCCCTAATGAATTGCTAGTATCCCCCTGACTTTAATCATCAGTTTATCGCTGCTATCTACAATAACCTTCTAATAATACATTTTCTGTCTCTTCATTTAGTAAAATACACAATTACCATCATCAAGCAATGACAACTACAGGTAGGATAGAAACACATCTTCTCCAATGCTGAGCTCAGGTCCCAATGTCGGACAATTGTTGTTATTGACAATTCATGTCGCAACATCAAAGCTTCATATAAGATCCTGGTGTCCCTGGCTCTGTATTGTATCAACTCCTCTGATCTCCTGGTGTCAATTTGTTCATCCATTAAATAAGAGTGTAGTTTTTGAGTATCAGTAATAGAATTTTACCCCATTGGATTTAAAGTATATTATTTCACAGTTCCACCAATGTCATTGTGATTTCTGATGATGATGGTTATGATGATGATTCTAGAAGCGAAGAAACATCATTCCGCAAAAGTAAGGTGTAACTAGTTGGCATATTTCAGACCATAATCTAGGAATTTCTGAGTATTGACATGGCAAATTGTTAAGCTCGACTGTATCTAATTATGTGTGTTATTCCCACAGACTCAGTGACTTCTGATACAGAATCTGTTGACACTCTAATCCGGGTGGACATCTCCTGAGGGTCAAATAATAACAACGATGATGACGACGCTTTAATAATTGCTCTACAAAGCTGCTATCAATGGGACATTAGTCCAAAAATGGTTTCTCTGGTTAAATTCTGGCTGCTTAGATATTACATGTTTCCTTTTACACATAAAATATTAACTAAATGGAAAAGAGATTTCACAAGATCAAAAGTGAGATTTGATAGATATCTAGGTTTATATAATACTTTTCGATTTCCTCCATATCTTCACAGATAGCTAGGATTATAACTACAAGGGAGAGCTCCTCTTCAGAGGAGGAACAATGCTGAATCCCTGGAGAGATCCCTCATCAGAGGAAGAACAAGTCTGAATCCCTGGAGAGCCATTTCAGAGGATGAACCAATTTGAATACCAGGAGAGCTCGCACATCAGTGGAAGATAATGCTCGTAAAAGGATATCAAACTGAACATAGTTTTTATAATTAGTGCTACCACAGAAATCACAATGGTGTCAGTGGATCCCACACCTCAATGTTTCCTCTATAGTGTGAACTCCAAGATGTTCACCTTGTGTTACTCAAGGATCTGCTTAGATCTGTTTCTGGGTAGATGCTCTTGAACTTGGGCTCCCCATTCTGCCCAACCTAATATTGCAATCTTCCTTTGCCCATAGATATGGTAGACATAGCCACCAATCCGATGTTGTACCTTTCGGATGGCAGGATTTTCCTACAGTGGAGATGACTTTTATGTTCTTAGGAATAAACAGCTGAATAAATGTGTTGTGCATAATTCATAGTCCCAGACAGTCTGGACGGCCCACAGTGAATAGGGGAAACCTCCCCGGTGGGGCCCCTGAGCATTGTTAGAACCTAAAGTTGTACTTAACTTCATAAACACCTTGGGGAAAAGGCAAAAGAGCGAGGAAAGACGGTATAAAGCAAGAAGGCAGAGTATAGGAGCTATGTACAGTCATTTACATTAGGCTGTAGGGTTTGGCCCCCTAAAAGAACTCCAGACCGTTGGCCCATAACAACTCAACTGTTGGCCCTATAGTCAACTCCGGCTTTAGTACCCTAGGCACCCCGGTTCAACACTGGTCCCAATGTATGGAAAGTGACATTGTGGGAAAGTGCCTAGTAGGGCTGCATCGAATTTGAGTTCAGGCCTATGTTGTTGAAAGTGTCTCACGGCACTTTATAAAATTGTCACGTAATAAGACAAACATGCCCTTGTGTCCAAGAAAGTGTCTTAGCTGCTCCCACTTTGAAAAATCAATGAATAAATAAAGCAATGAACTTCACCTCCTTTTTGGGTATGTAGCGCTGCATAAATATGTCTATTGTACAATTGCATAGATTGCCCACGCCTGAAGAGAGCGCAGGCAAATGTGTCCATTTTTTCAAAGACAACCTCATTCTTTTTGATTCAAAAAAAAATTGGGGTTTATTTTTAGGTAATATGTTAGATATGAACATGGCCGTTAATTTTGGTCTTAAGTTTAATCAATGTCAGAATAACCGCACAGCAATCATTCCATGGCATCTGCTTCATTATCTTCTAATTCTTTCCAGGACAGACCTATATGTAACACTCATCGGCGCTTTATAAAGGACATTACATCGTCCACATCCCATATTGTGACTAATTTTTCCAGGATGACCAAACATGAGCTGGCAACACGACAATTCAAATTAAACAACCGAACCGTGTTTTCACAACAAGGTATCCTATTAATGATCCTCAGCATTGTACATCTTATCCATATTCTGAAACTCCTTTCCTTCTACTGCACCACTCTTATTTTAGCGTGTAGTTTTCGTTCATGATGGTCAATAAATAAGCCATTGGGAATGGGCCCATTTCCACCGCTCTGAGACACGGGCTGAATTTCTTCGCGAGTTCCTTATGAACTGAGTTTGATGATTTTTTTTCCCCCTCCTCTTTAGCTTCCTGGATCCTTAGAAATAACCAGGAGAAAAGCTGAAGACCAACATCTGCTCTGTGTCACAAAACATCTTACGATTGGGTAACTTGTTCTGCCAGGATTGAGATCTCGGAAAAAAGTCCTGCCGACACTGCATGTAACTTGCCCACTATGACAAAACACTTTTCAGCTTTCCGATATGGTTGTTGTGCTGAGGTAACATAATGTCGCACGCAATTATTTTATCTTTAGACAGTGTTAGGGACACATTAGCTCATGATAATGAGTCATGCTGCCTGTTGGCTTATTAATGGATGCAGGTAAATGGACATGGTTCCATTGTGGGAGGCACTATGGCCGAAGGGTCCCCTGGTTCACCCTGAAGTTACCACCAGTGACCAATACCGAAACTATGACAACCACTACAAGTACAACTACATTTAGCAGGTGTTTTCCCCCCCCCCAAAATAGGTAAAATTTCTGTATTATTGCCATATTAAAGATAAAATATAACTGCAGAAGTATAATCATATATTGCTGAAGAGCTAAGATATTGATAATTATAGTAAGTAAACTGACTGCTCCCACCTCTAATGACCAACATTCCTTCACCAGCTCCGTCTCTATCACAAGTCTTTTTGTCGTCATAGAGTGTGACGTTTTACCTGCCTTAAAGATGAAAGCAAAAATGCGAATATTGGAGGTAGACATGATCCTAACTGAATAACACCCAATATATTGGAAAGTCCATCAACGAGCCATCGCAGCTCCATACAACAGTCCAAGAGCAAAGTACCAGATATCCTGAAATTATCAACCAAAACTGAATACTGGGCTTGTATCAGTCAACGAAAGCGCTCTTATGACTTCTGCCATCAAATGTACGTATATCCTCCATTGACCTTTTCAGTATGAAAATACAGTCCTGCGATTATATACCTGATAAATTATATTTTAGCTATAGAACGTATAACATAAGTTTACTCTTGTTCTTATAAGTTATTGTAATTAAAACGTTCACTAAGAATATCCACCATGGAGGCAACCTCTTTCTTCCAGATCAAAGAGCCTGCACCAGGCCTGCATTCTTCCCAAAGGCTAAATATACTTATCTATAATGGGGTAAAAATGGCCTCTTCAGACAGAGATTATTCTGAAAAATAACTCTGAATGTATCTCATCATGAAGAATTGTGATCTGAGCCAGAGTCCCCTTTAGGCCTGAAAGAACGAACAAAGATTGCAACCATCAGCCTACTGCAGCAGAGGAGGAAGAGTGTGACCAGAGGATTCAACAAAAAATTGAGAAGAAATCCTCAAACCAAAAGAAAATCCTCCCCCACCCATAACCCTTCTACCCCATTAAAAAACAAAACCTTTCCCTTTCCCCAACCCTCCCTCAAACCCCAAATAAAATAAAATTTATCAAAAATATTTCTTTCTGCTCCTATGTCTGGTGACCATCTTCAGAAGCTTGAATTGTTGAGATGCTGCATCTACCAGACACCAAGCTGACTCTGGTATCTGAGGAAAGTACAAGAAAACCAAAGAAAGACTGGAAATGTCTCCATTATACAATGCCACACATACCACAGATTAGAAGGCTGCTCTGCTTTTCTAATGTGCCCTCTTTTAGCGGTGATTTTTGAAATGGTCTAGACCCAAAAATTAATTCAGACTCCATTCTAGGCCCCTAAATTAAACACCAGACCAGACCTAAATTAACCCGGCGTTTTTTTTTGTTGACGCACGTTCGTTTTTTTTTTCCTCCTCGCATTCCCAGACGCCATAACCTTTTTTGATTTTTCACTTACATAGACACCCAAAAAAAAATTGAGGGCTTTTATTTTGCGGGACAAGATGTACTTTCTAATGGTGTTATCACTGTACGATAGAATATACTGGGAAACCGCAGAAAATTCCAAGTGGGACAAATTGTGAAAAAAAACTTATTTTCGCCAATGGATGCGGGGTTTTGCTTTTTTACGGCGTTCAATCTTTGGTGAATCTTTTGTATCTGTATTCCTACAGGTTGATACGCAACCGGCCAATACCAAAAACTAGAGTTTTCCCCGATATGTTTTTTTGGTACCGTAAAAAAAAATTCCAAGACCCTTTTCTATATTTGAAATTTTGCGCGTGGCGCAGTTTGTGCGACAAAATAACTTTTATTGTACTAACACCTACGGACTCAGTGATGGTGCATTTTTATGTGGGACTGAAGTGTACTTTTTATGCTAGCAGTTTGGAATGCATGCGACTTTTTTGATCACTTTTATTCCCATTTTTTTTAAGTGACATAAAATGACCAAAAAACGCAAATTAGCGTTTGGTATTTTTTTTTTTCTACTACGTGTTCAGCGCACCCGGGATAAATGATGGATACTTTTTAGATCAGACTTTTTCGGGACGTGGCGATACCAAATATGTGTAACTTTTTTAATATTTATTGTTTTTATTTTAAAATTGGGAAATGGGGGTGATTTGAAACCTTTTAGTACTTTTTTTTGTACTCTAAAACTTTATTTATTATTTTTTTACTTTAACATTATCCTACAACTACCTATGGGTGCTTGACCCCTAGTTTGGTGGGGTTGTGCGATGAATGTACCATGCTGCAGTGTGTGAGGTCTCTTGCATTTGCATAATGTTTGCGAAGTGCATGACTACAGATACCAAGATGGGCTTTTCCCCACTTCCCTGTCTGCGGGACGAAGTGGGGCAAACCAGTACATGGAAGTGACAGGAGCCTTCTCCCAAGTCTCCCCCCTGCCAAGTCTGTGGCTCGGATCGTTGCAGCTATGCTGCGACGGTCCGTTACATGACCATCTCATTCAGTACTTTGCGGCCTCATTACCCGCGGTGTTCTGACGGTTAAACTAGCGGCGGGCGGGCGAACGCTGCCCCATCGTTCGCGCTGTACACGCTGGGTGTTAGCGGCGATTAGCCTATACCATAGATATTGCATAAGTATCACTTTATTGAATCTACATAGGCCACAGTTACTATACTAAATCCCTTACATGCAAATATTCCACCTTTTACTTTGGTTGTTGCACTCAAACCTATAAAAATTCTTCTGCGCTATCTTGACTTAAGGATAAGAAGACAGTCACCTATGACCTTGCCCCCAACCCCTTAGAATAATAACAGAACACTCCAATGTACCTAACTATTGAACGATATTCTACAAATGGGAAGAAAGTCCTGCTGTTAAGGCGGTGGCGTCCGTCAGCAGTTGCTTCCTCCGGCTACCTACTGTCCTGTGCACGCACAAGCGCAGCACTAGTCGGATACTTAAAAGGACAGTGTTCCAAGTACCTCTCCCATGACCTGTGACCCCTGGACTACTTAAGCAACTGCCTGCCCTTGTTCTAGCTTCAGGTCGTTGTTGTCTTCATACATGGAGCTTGACCCCAGGCTGCTGCAGTCGCGCTGTTACCACTGCGATACCCTGTACAACACCAGTACGCTGCCTGTTGAGTTACCCTACTGCTGCACCAAGACCTTTGTGGCCTGCTGTTTCCTGAGACACTTAAACCAAGCAATTACCTCCTGGGACTTTGTTTAATCCACCGTACGTAACAAACCTACTGTGACCTGTCAACCGGCTACCAGTGTCCGGTGTTCCATGTCTCTGTCACTCAGCTGTCACCGGGGCCACCACTATAACCAACATGCCCACGTGGTGAATTCACTGGGCTCCACCATAATACCAGCGGTCAACGGGTCAGTGTATACTGACACCACCGGATCATTACAGTATGACCTGACCAAAAATTATGGATACTGCCGATGTGGTCCTGCCTGATATCTAGCACCTGGCAGCCATAGTGAAACGTCATGCTCCACCAGGATGCCAACTCTACTCTTCCAGAACTACAGACAGTTATACCAATACCGTCTAGATGAAATTGTGTTCTGCATTGGCACCTACACTTGCTGTAGCTCTGCCTCCCACTGCCATGACCCATTCCACGCCTGCACCTGCTCGCCTGCCAGTTACTTCCGGAGACCCCTATAAGTGGTCGCAGATTCCTCAATCAATGTATGAACCACTTCGAGGTCCTGGCTCACTAATTTCCATCTGACCATGCAAAGGTGGCGTTTATCATCAGCCTGCAGTCAGGTGAAGCGTTGGCCTGGACCTCACCCCTCTGGGAGAGAGGAGATCCGCTGACAGGGGATCTACCGGAGTTCCAGTGCGCCTTTCGAAAAATCTTTGAGCAACCTGGGCACAGCACCTCCACTGCATCAATCACTGCTACAATTCCATAAAGGCGACTGCAACTGTGGCCAGTATGGCCATCCAGTTCTTGCACAATGGCTTCTAGACTTGCTTTGAACACATGGCCCTCACGCAGCCTTCTGGCGGGGCCCGATGGACACATCAAGGAACGAGCTGGCTGGTCTTAGACTACTTAAAGCAACTTTCAGGCCATGTTTCATTGTCAGTTCATTAGTGGTCTTCATACCTAAGCTGAAACCTCTGGTTGCTGTATCGCTGCTTGTTACCCTGCATCACCTGTACTTACCATATGCTAACTGTTATTACCTGCCGGCTAGCACAGAGTCCCTTGTGTATCTGCTGTTCCTGCCACTTTACCAAGCTAATTACCTGCCTGGGACTTTGTTATCCGCCTATGGCTACACCTGCTATAACCTGTTAATGCTACCAGTGTCCGCTGCCCTGTCCCGCATACGGCTGTCACCGTGGTCACTCACTATAACCACCTTGCCCGCCCCGTGATCACTGAGGATCCACCATTTACCAACCGGGCTCGAACGGGTTCAGTGTATACTTACACCTCCAATTGGGGGGGGGGGGGGGGGGTTAAAATAAGAGATTCCAGTTGCTAGGGAAGCCATGGACTGGTAGTTTTGAGGGACAAAAAGCATTAGGGACAGTTTACTAGGGAACTGTTGTTGCCTAGAACTCTTTCCATTTCTGGAGTGTACAATGAGTGCATCTGTTTTCAATCGCCCGCTGTTCATTTGCTGAATCAACTACTGTGATCTATCTACTAATACTCTTTGTATTGCTTTTTTATTGGCTGCTGGTGTACTTTCTCGTGTATCTTTTTGATTGGAGTCCACCAGCATCCATTTGTATTATAATCTGCCAAACCTAGTCAGAATGCGGCATCATGTTGACCTAGTCCTATGCTAGTTCTGCAGAATCAATTCAAAACTTTAAATAACCTTATGCAAGATCAGTTCTTATCTGTCTGTTTACACAGAAACAGGTCGAACAAAATAACCCTTACAAATTTCCAGGTGAATCCTACATCTGACTCTCTGTATCCTGCCCCTCCTGAGTCATATTAATTTTTGCCATCATGTTTTTCTTTAGATCATTCAGAGATTGTAAGAAAAAAGAGAGCGTTGGACGTTGTGTTTTTTTATGATCCAGGTCCTTAGGTTCAGAGACTCAGAGGGAAGGAATTATCAAGACTCTGCTACGGGGGGATCCCCAATATTGGGCATTTAGTCTTAAAGGGGTTGTCTCACTACATTGATTCATCTCACCTCAGTCCTGTTTTCTTGGTTTAATTCAAGGGCGTGTTTACTGGCTTCCACTAGGCTGTAGTAGAAGCCAGGTCTGTAGCTATAGGAACCAGTGCTGACAGCCTATCAGGATAGATCTGTACAGGTCTGTAACTATAGCGAACTGAGAAGCTGATGCAGCCCATACAAGAGGGGATATCTCAGAATAGGTAGGACACAGTTAATAGACACATATTGCAAAGAGACTTGTTTTTGCAAGATATATAACATAATAAACAATCCTTGTAGTGAGACAATCCCTTTAATCCAAGGGACCCCGCTCTGTAGAGTGTGGATGTCTTCCTCTCTGCCTTGGGAAAACTTGGGAGCCCTTCTGTCACAGATTATCTTCAATCCTTGAAGCAGGGACAGAGGACGGCAGAGGAATACTCAGTGGAGTTTACACAATGGAGTAACTAATGACTGGAATAAGTCGATGCACCGTAATCTGTATCACTTGGGTCTGTCTGATGAAGTGAAGGAAGCGATGGTCCAATGTCTTCCCTGTGACTCCCTAAGCAATCTCATGTCTCTGGCTATAAATATTGATGTGTTAGAGAAGGTCAGAGAGGGAGGGAAACTTGTGTCATTCTGAGAAAATCTTCTGTCCCAGTGTGAATGAGGTGAAACCAATGCAGCTCTCAGACTGTGGAGAAGCAGAGGAGGCGACTTTTGGGCCTGTGTTAACAGGTAACAATGGTCATTTTGCCAGGAAATGTAACCCAACTCCTTCACAAATTTGGCTGTTCCTGAATGTCCAAATGGCGTGAAGGGCGTATGGAGCGGCCTAGGTGCTGAGCCCGTTCCATGCGCGGCGGGCGGAGGCCATTAATTAGATTGACCGTCTGCCATCCCTGCTGTGAACACTTTAGACACCACAAGGCCTCATGTATGAAAACTATCTTGGTCTAACTTGTTTTGTTGCCCATAGCAACCAATCAGAGCCCATAGCAACCAATCAGAGTCTGTAGCAACCAATCAGAGCCCATAGTAACCAATCAGAGTCCTCCTATCTTTCCATACAGTGCTCTGAAGAAAGAAACAGGGAACTCTGACTGGTTGCTATGGGCAACAAAGAAAGTCTTAGATCTGGACAGTTGTCATACATGTCTCCCCACAGTGTCTAAATGAATGAGGCACAGTGCAGCCCATCGTTCCTTTCTGCGATCACCCCCTCTACCCACAACCTAATCGCAGAGGGGACAATTGGTTGTCATGGCAGTCAGAAGCGTCATGCAGGTGCCTGTAGCTGCCATGGGTGCAGTAGGTAATGAATGAAAGTGGTATGTACGGCAGTACAGTACTACTGCCATATATAGGAAACGCGATTGCGCCCCCATAGTGGTCAAGCACTTTAGGGGGACTGGGAGTATTAATGTGAAAAGAAGTGAAAAAAATAAAAATTTACTAAATAAATAAACAATAAAAGTTTATATCACCCCCTTTTGCCATTTTACAATTAACAAAAAAAAAGTCTGATCTATTAAAATATAACATCATTAATCCCTAACAATGAACGCCATAGAAAAGAAAAAGTTCCAAATGCCAAAGCTGTGTTTTTTTTTTTGATCACTTCATGTGCCCAAAAAGTTGTAATAAAATGTGATCAAAAAGTCGCATGTATCCCAAAATGGTATCAATAAAAACTACACTTCAGCCTGCAAAAAATGCATCATCACTCAGGTCCACAGGGGGAAAAAAACAACAAAATATTGGTCACAGAAGATGGGATTTTAGCAAAAATTTTAAAAATGGAAAAAGTTTTTTTTTCTACCAAAACATAAGGAAACTTCTACATATTTAGTATCACTGGAATAACGATAACTCATTAATAGCACTAAGTGGACGCCATAAAAACGAAACCCTCGCAAAAAGGAGATTTTTTTTTTCATTGTCCACCACATAGAGAATTTTTTGGGGGGTTTCCCAATATGTTGTATGTTACAGTCAATGGCAATATTAAAAACTACATATTGTCCCAAAACCCTCATATAGCTGTGCAGACTGGAAAATAAAAACGTTATGGCTGCGACCTTAACAAAGGTAATTTTACCACAAAATGTAACCTAAAGAAGGTAATCATGGATAGGTTAGGAGGGTGCATCATTGCCTGTGCAGGCTTTTGTGGACAGCGCTGTTGCAGCTTATTTTAGAGGAACCAATTGGCATTTTTACTTTATATGGAACCTCCCCAAAAAGGAGGATCTGTGAAATTCTTCATGCAAGGTCTCAAGTTGTAAGTGGGAATTTTTGTAAGATCTCTTTTTATTGGTTCATTCCTTTTTTATCCTGTTATTTTGGGGATCTTCTTGGTTGACTTTTATAATCCAGATATGGATTGGAGTTCTAGAAAGTTGATACAGTGGGGCAAAGCATGTATGGATAGATGCTTATATTGTCTAATTTAAGTTGTGGCTACCGACCTTCTAGGTCTGCCTGCTACCAAGATTTTTTAGATGTTCTCTATAAAAAGACATCTAGGGCGACATGTCCGAAAATTGGCATTGCTGCGGCAGTTTTTAGCCACATGTAATCAGAGTAAAGTGCACCTGAAAGTACAATCCTTTAAAACATCTGGAGTCTGGTATACCTTGCATAGTAAACTTAATGCGCCTAAAAAGGTTCATTGCACAATCAAGGCGCATAGCGTATCACTGCTAGTGTATGTAATGTGCCTATTGAGGTGCATTGCATTAAGGAGTCGCATAACATATCATTACTATTGTATGCAATCAGTGTTCGGGAAAATACTTTGGGAAAGTATTTTAAATACAAAATACTTATGACTGAAGTATTTTAAATACAAATACTAAATACTTTAATCCCGAAGTATTTTAAATACAAATACTAAAAATACACTTCAAAAGTATTTTCCAAATACTAAAAAAACTTGAAAAATGTAAACCCAAAAAATTTTTAAAAAAAAAAAAAATGGATCAGAGGTCCTTTAGCCCACTAGGATTAGCATCTACCTGCAGATATGTCAGGGCCAGGATTCATTGTGTCCGACTCCTATAAGATGTCTGTCCCATGGAGGAGAGGATGCTACGTAAAGAGAAAAAACAGGTACCTTCCTTTTTTACATGCCCATTAATGTCAGGCATTTGGGGAATTAATTTTGTTTCAGTAACTCCATGTGCT
>JAODAL010040206.1:0-37129 GCA_025379985.1 Phyllomedusa bahiana
CTACTTTGGGAAAATACAAGATCAGCTGGAAAAAACCCCTTTTCTTTTATACACGCGGAGCAGTTGAGTTGACACTGTCTGACAAGATTCTGAAGTAAGTTCTTACGTTCAATACAGACTTCCCATTACCACATGGGCCTGATGAATTTTACACTTGCTGTCAGATATGGAGTCAGAATAGAAGGGGAAAGGGGAGGGAAAGTGAAAGGGAAGGCGAGTGAAGGAGGGAGGGTGGGAGGGAGGGATAGGAAGAAAGGGGATGAGAGGGAAAATTGGTCCCCCCACTTTTTGAACCAAAGTTAAGCCCCTGGTGAATACACTGAAATGGAGATGAGAGGGGAGTTGATAATGTTTTTTTTTATTTAATTAGTGCAGCAACAGTCTCTTTATATTTATTAAAAATGAACTGACGTAATACTATGTGGGGACTTTCACCTTATACTCCAACCTTCTCTTGATACTTCTACAGGAAGACTGTCAGTCCCCCTGCTCACGCTTAACAAACTTAAACGATTATTGCATGACATGCAGCTGTCAGATGTGTGGAGACTGATGCATCCTGGAGAGAGAGACTACTCCTTCTTCTCCAGTCCACATCAATCATATAGCCGTATAGATTTTTTCTTCTTACAGCACTCTCTTCTCTCACACGCAGTAGATGCTAAAATTGATGCAATGACCCACTCTGATCATGCTCCCGTGCATTGCATTCTTGATCTCCCCCATTTTCGTCGACCCCCATTTGCCTGGAGACTGAATGAGTCTCTACTGCAGGACGCCTTGTGTTTGTGGGAGCTCCAGGCCGGTATCCGTGAATTCTGTGTACACCATAATATAATAAACTTCCGTTTATCCTTCAATAGAGCTTTTTGTCATTGAGCCACAAAAACACTGAATTTGAGGAAGGCTAATTTTACCCTGCTTAGAGAGGCACTAAACTGTATTGACTGGGACAAGGTGTTTAAAAATAGCAGAACAAAAAATAAATGGGAGTTCTTTAAAAACATCTTAGGCGCCCACTGTAAGAGGTACATACCATATGGTAAAAAAAAATTTTAGAAACAGGAAAAACCCAATGTGGATCAACAGAGATGTAAAGGAGGCAATAAAAAACAAAAATAAAGCGTTTCAGCTACTAAAACAATAGGGCAGTGAAGAGGCGCTTAGAAGCAGAAAGACGTATTGCCATAGAAAGTAAAAACTAACCCCAAAATTTTTTTAACTATATAAATAGTAAAAAGATTAAAAAAGAAAATTTTTGGCCTTTAAAAAGTATTGAGGGAGAGACATAGAGGGCGATGAGAAAAAAGCAAACCTATTAAACAATTTCTTCTGCACTGTATTTACCGAGGAGGATGCCCTTCTGTTGATGAGCAAATGAGGAGGTAAATTCCAACTTAAATGTTTCTTGTCTAACCCAGGAAGAAGTGCAGCTCCGCCTTAGGAAGATTAAAATAGACAAATCCCCAGGCCCTGCTGGTATACACCCACGTGTCTCAAGGGAGTTAAGTAATTTGATAGATAGGCCCTATTTTAATATTTTATGGACTGTATAATAACTGGGTATGCCCCAAAGGATTGGCGCATAGCAAATGTAGTCCCCAATATTCAAAAAGGGGTCAAAAAGTGATCCAGGAAAACTATAGCCGGTAAGCTTAACCTCTGTTGTGGGTAAAATGTTTAAAGGGTTTTTCTAAGAGATGCTATCCTGGAGTATCTCCCTGAAAATAAATGTATAACGCCATTCAGCATGGGTTTATGAAGGATCGGTCCTGTCAGACTAATCTCATCGCTTCTATGAGGAACTTAGTTCCAGACTGGATTGGGGTGAGGCACTGGATGTCATATATTTGGTTTTTTCTAAAGCATTGATACTTTCCCATAAAAGGTTGGTAAGTAAAATGAGAATGCTTGGCCTGGGGAAAATGTGTGCAAGTGGGGAAGCACCTGGCAATGATAGAAAAAAAGGGTGGTAATTAACGGACATACTCAGACTGGATCCCTGTTACTAGTGGGTACCACAGGGTTTAGTATTGGGCCCTATCCTCTTTTAATATTTTTCAAAATATCTTACACAGGGGTTGCACAGTAGAATATCGATCTTTGCAGATGATACTAAAGCTCTGTAAAGGAATCCACACAAAAGAGGATAATGTGTTATTACAAAGGGATTTTGGATAGGTTGGAGGCCTGGGCAAGGGGAAATGGCAGATGAGGTGTAACACTGATAAATGCAAGGTTATGCACATGGGGAGGAAAAATCTATTCCATGATTACATGTTAAATGGAAAAAACATGGGTAAAAGTGACATGGAGAAGGACTTGGGAATCCTGGGGGACAGTAAATTAACGTAGCAGCCAGTGTCAGGCAGCAGCAGCCAAGGCTAATAGGATCATGGGGTTTTATTAAAAGGGGCATAGATGCACATGATGGAACATTATTCCCCAATATACAAGTCACTGGTTAGACCACACAGGAATATTGTGTACAGTTTGGGGCACCAGTGCACAGGAAAAGACATTGTAGAGCTTGAACAGGTACAAAGGCGGGCAACAAAAAAAAAATGAAAGGATGGGTGAAGTGCAATATCCAGAAAAATTAGCAAGGTTGGGTTATTTAGTTTAAAAGAAAAGACGGCTTCGGGGGGACATAATAAATATGTTTAAATATATTAAGGGCCAAATAAGAATCTCGCTAAAGATTTTTTATACCCAGGACTGTATCTAGAACAAAGGGGCATCTCTACATCTTGAGGAAAGAAAGTTTCTACATAAACATAGAAAGGGATTCTTTAAATGTTAGGGGCGGTGAGAACTGTGGAACTCTCTGCCTGAGGAAATTGTCATGGTGAATTCGCTAACAAAGTTCAAGAAGGGCTTGGATGCATTTCTGAAACGTCATAACATAACAAGTTATAGTGACTAGGATTCTGAAGAAGGGTCTGGATACATTTCTAGATTTGATATAACAAGTTATAGTGACTAGGAATCTGGAGGGGGGTCGTTGATCCAGGGATTTATTCCGATTGCCAGATTGGAGTCAGGAAGGAATTTTTTCCCTAACATGAGGGCATTGGCTTCTACCCTCATGGGGGTTTTTGCCTCCCTCTGGATCAACACTTTAACACTTTAGCAACACTTTAACAAATGGGCTGAACTGGATGGACGTATGTCTTTTTTGGCCTGACAAACTATGTAACTATGTAACCATCGTGTGGACAACACGTCTCCGCAGATAAAATGGGGTGCGATGAAATGTGCTTTAAGAGGTATACTGATAAAGTATGGCACCCGCTTGAAACGCGAGGCCGCTGCTAAGCTTCAATCACTGTTAGGTGATCTCCATGCAGCAGAACTCTCCCATAAATCCTCTGGCTCAGAGCCTGACCTTCGGCTCTTGATACAACTGCGACATGAGATCCTCTCACTGATGGAGCGAAAGCGCTATCGTCAGACACGGGAGGCGGTATTTTACGAGTGGAGCAATAAACCTGGCAGATACCTTGCACGTGCTCTGCGGGAGAGGAGAGCTGCTTTGTTTGTCCCCCACATTGGTCAGTTAAAACACCTGACTGAAGATATTCTAACCACTTTTCATGAGTTTTACTTCAATCTCTACCGTTTGCCAAAGCCGTCGAGCAAGACTCACTTTGGCGACCACTGTATGGACTTGCAAAAATATCTCTGGAAAACAGCCCTCCCCCCATCCCAGTGGACTTATTAAACACCCTCGACAGTCCTTTCACCCAAGAGGAACTTCAAATCGTGTCAAATTCCCTGCCGGCTGGGAAAAGTCCGGGACCGGATGGTTTCACTGAAAAGTTCTATAAAGTGCTGAGAGAAGAGCTCTCTCCTCCCCTTCTGGATTCCTTTAACACGGTATCTAGCGACTCGCCTATCGACCCACAATTTTTGAAAGCCCACATTACTGTCATACCCAAGGAAGGTAAAGACCCAACCGTGTGTCACAATTACAGGCCAATCTCCCTCATCAATACTGATGCCAAGATCTTTGCAAAGCTAGTCGCGTTGCGGCTAAATCCCCTTCTAGAAAGCCTCATACACCTTGACCAAGTGGGCTTTATCCAGAAGAGGGAAGCCAGAGACAATATCCTGAAAACTTTTACTCTGATTAATCATGTTCATCGTTCTAAGATCCCGTGTATTTTACTTTCATTAGACGCCGAGAAGGCTTTCGACCGAGTAGACTGGTCATTCTTGTTTGGAGCACTCTCGAATCTTGGTCTTGGCCCGGCCCTCTTTGCAAAGATCTTGGCTCTGTACAACTCCCCGCAGGCACAGATTCGAGTTAACGGCTCCCTTTCGGCTCCACTCCCCATATGCATGGTACCATGCAGGGGTGCCCCCTCTCTCCTCTCTTGTAAGCCTTGGTAATAGAGCACTTGTTGCAGGATATTCATGCTAACGATTCCATAAGAAGGGTACAGTGTGGGAGCCTGCAGGTCAAGTGCTTGGCTGTCGCCGATGACTTGCTTCTGTTTGTCACTGAGCCCTATACCTCTCTCCCCTCAATTCTGCAAACTCTAGATTCTTTTGGGCGACTAATTAATCACAAGGTCAATATGAGTAAGAGTATGGCACTGAATCTTACGTTACCTGCCAGGGATGGGACTAGGCTGAAGGTGGAATACTCTTTTTCCTGGGCCACTACATCCATAAAGTACTTGGGAGTTCATGTCCCATCGGATCTTAAACGTACATTTGATCTAAATTTTTCCCCCCTACTGAATGGGATCCAGGGGGACCTTTCCAGATGGGACAGAAAAGATTTTTCCTAAAAATAAACGTTTTACCCCGTCTCCTTTACCTGTTCCAGACAGTTCCAACCGTGTTCCCGAAACCCTCAATGCACATATTACAAGTGAATGGCCTGCTTACCCCCATCACAGGCAAACCGGGAGTACCAGAAACCCTGAGACAGGTCGGGTTAGGGCTGGGGAGAGATAGGGGATTTGCATTAATGATGGATGTTTACAGGGGAAACTCAGTTAAGTCATACCTAGAACTAAC
Source organism: Phyllomedusa bahiana (assembly GCA_025379985.1). Classification (NCBI taxonomy): domain Eukaryota; kingdom Metazoa; phylum Chordata; class Amphibia; order Anura; family Hylidae; genus Phyllomedusa; species Phyllomedusa bahiana. Next base: position 5,032 of record JAODAL010040206.1, read on the forward strand.
CGCCTCCACACTGCAAGGGTAATTTGCTAAATTTCCCTACTATCAACTGCGCAACATGTGATCTGCCTAGGAAATCCCGCTTTCCTTATATCGAACCCTCTCCACATTTGAGCACTGGTGTCTGCAGACGACACACTCCTCCCACGTGCTCTCCAGGATTTATGGCCTGTTACTTAGCAAGGGGGACCTCACACAATTCGACTACCAAAAGGCCTGGTAGAGGGATCTCGAGAGGGAGCTCTCTGATGAGGAATGGGGGGATATGTTTGCCCGGCTTTGTGGGACCACTGTCTCAATAAAAATCCAGGAACTTAACTTTAAGATCCTGTCTCATTGGTAGAGTCCCATCTCTGCTACACGCCTTGTACCCTTCAGTTCCCAATGCTTGCTGGCATTGTCACAATGGGGTGGGATCCATGTTACATATTTGGTGGGGGTGTACGTCTTTGCAACCCTTCTGGCGTAAAGTGGTACACATCATTCACTTAATCAAGGGAGAGAAACTAGACAACGATCCAGTCACCTTACTATTTCTCGTTGTAAGAGGATCGTATCGTTCCCTTAAAAACCGTCTAATGCTTACTTTACTAAACGCTGCCAAAACACTCATTCCGAGGCTTTGGCGCTCTCCAATTTGTCCGTCAATCACTGACTGGTTCAAAGAGATACATAAAATTTCCAGGTGGGAGGAGATACGCTGCGATTCGTATGGTGACTCTTTAAATTACAAGATTTGTGGCGACTGGTTGACTTTTTGTCAAACAGGTCAGTATCATTCCATTCTGTGACCGACCCGGCGTAAGAGGTGTGTGGTGTTGGGTTCCTAACATCGGCTGGCTTTTTCCTTCTCCTCTTCCATTTATGTCCCATTCCTTTTCTTGTTAAGTTATGTTTTGTTCACACATTGATGGTTTCTGCTGTAATGCTTAAGTCCATTGACACTTGGATGGGTATGGCTTGGCAATAACTCTATCTCTGCTATGAGACCACCAAGCCATGAATAGAGATTCTTTGACTCTTCTCCTCGCTCTCTTCTTACTATAGATGTGATGGAGATATGCAGAGAGGCAAGATCCTCCACTCTTCCCTATTTCTGAGTTTAGCCATAAACACCAAGTGTTTGCATTTGCCTGGTTAGAATGTGGATTGCTTAAGATATTGCCTACCTTCCAATCTTTCTAGACATGTAGACGGTGTTTCTTCTGCATAATTAAGGAGTTACTTAGCGATATCATTTCACGAAGGTAACGCTATACCGTAACTGTGTTACTTCTTGTATTTTACATACCTGTACCAATTTCTTTTTGCCTATTACAGCAATAAAGTTCCTTTTGAATAATAAAAAAAAATGGACTGGCAATCCCCTTTTAACCAGTTTCTGACCGCTAATAGAATATAAACACCCTGATGATCGACCCCTAGCTTTTCAAGGAAGTTTTAAAATGGCTGTGCAGAGTTCACAGCTGTATGTTAACTATGAAGCTGCAGGAGTTAAGAACTGACTGTCAGTGGCAGCTGGACTCTTGAATGTTGACAGTTTATTAACATCTCTGAATTCCCAATCACTGTATATACAGATCAGCAGGAATCCTTTAGGCGTCCTGCTTCCCAGCCCTAGCAGTCATGTGATCACTGGGGCTCAGTAAAATATGTAAACTAAAGTTAAAAAAACACAAACACACACACAAAACATTAATAAAAAAAACTGACCACCTTAACCACAACTTTTATCCCTGTTCCAACGATCCTAAAACTGTGCCTCTCATATATTTTGTCTATTATGTCTGTAATGGAAAAGTGACACGTTTACAAATCTTATTATGGTGCCATTTTTGCTGTTAAAAAAAAAAAAAGTAAGAAATGTGAAAAACAGACTTTTTATGTTTTACCATGTTCCATCATTTTATTGAAAAAAATGTAATGTAAAAATTACATCCAAATAAAGTTTTAGATATCATGGAAAGAAGGTAAAAAAATTCGGACAATAAGCGCAAGAAAGTGTTGCAGCATACAAACCCACATTTACTGGTCAGGAAGGGGGTAGAGGGGTAAATGTCCCAGTCAGAATTTGGTTAAATTGTGAAGGATAGCCTTCATTAACAGGGTAATAATGTTTCTAGTATTTAACTCCTTGTACAGTGTTTCTATTTGTGACTAAATCTTTTTGAGTTTGCACCAAAGTGGAAATTTTTTATTACTTTTTCCTGTTCATAGTTCATAGTTCTGATTTTATGCTTGCAGGCATATATTTAAAGAACAATTTTCTGGAATTTTAACATTTTCTCACATTATTTAGGTGTCACAACTGCAGCTCTCTCCACTTTTTATGAAATAAATAAATTGTAGCTACTATGTATGTGCTTTTATATAGTGCCAAGAAGAGGAAAAGAATATTGAAGAACATCATTCTAAACCTTCGTAATAATACTAAATTCATCAATATGGTTATATTAAAGTTTCAACAATGTTGAAAATTCCATCAGCGTTATTTACAGTAGTTCCTTACTGCAGACTCTACCGAGCAGGAGGTCAATTTGTCAGAGTGTCAACGTACTACTTGGCTGTAAGGAACACAAGATTGATTTATGCAGCACTTTCTGAGTCTTCTGACACCTAGCATCAATTTTCTTATTCTCTCTGAGCTATATGATACATCAAACACAGAAACTTTTGCAATTATGTTTTCTGCAGAATATTAAACTTTGTTTTCTAAGTTGCTTTTAGAATAGTAGGAAATTTTGTTTAGCATGAGTGAAAAAAAGCAAACATTTTTTGATTTGATTATTTAATTTGATTTTGAGTGTATAAACAAACAAATTGTTCAATTTTCAAGTATGACTGGATTACATTAGTGTTAACAGGTTAAACAGAAATACATGAACAAGTCACATCAATGATGGCAGCTGGGGTTGTACGATGATAAAGGGTTGGGGGATTATCCTAAAATAGAAAATATTATTAACTTCTGCTCCTCGATTTCCCTCTTATAATAGATCCCTTGTCAAGCAACCTTGACATCAGTGTGGCATACTTTATTATAGTTTTAAGTTGCAGTATGTTCAGTGATATCTGTAAACAGGATAACACAATATTTAAACCTTGGAAAAAAGTGGCTATAAGGAATGAAAAAGGGGTAATTTTTCCCCAGAAACAATGCTTCTCTTGCCCATTGGCTTTATTTAATATTGTACCTTAGTCTTATTCATATGAACAGGACTATGCTGGACAAGAGTGGTGCTGTTTCTGTTAAAAGAAAAAAGTCAACTCAAATTTAAAAATTTATCTTATGTTGTTTGATATACATAAAGATTCTTATTTGAAGCATAACTTCAATTATAAAACAGCGTTACATAAATCAACAGTATGAGGAAGAATAAGAAACTTTGTAATATATATTGTAAGAGAAAAATGCTTTCTTCTTCTCATATCATTCTCATTCCCCTCCTCTTGTATTATTATCAGTTCACTCATTTATAGATCAGTAACGGAATCTGTCTTGCAGATGAGATGGTCTCCAGCTTCAAAGAGAAGTCAGGATATAGCTGCCCATAGTAGTCTATTGAGATGAAAGTTAAAGGGGTTTTCTCAATTCGGGCTTTCACAGTGCTTTCTCTGTCTTACAGCTTCAAATCCAAGGGTGGGTCTCTCCTCCCAGTAGACATGTCTCCTCTCACTGAAGAATGGTGACATCATCACACCCCTCCCTGCTCCCAACCAAATCCTCATTCTGTGTGAGCAGGGTAAGGGAGAGGATGTCACAGCTCTGCAGATCTCCTGCAATCGTTAGTTCTGCCTGGAGAGTTGACACCTCCCTCCACAAGCTCCTTGTAACCAGAACTCCTGCATTGATGTAAACAGTTATACATACAGCCCCCTAATGTTAAATAAAGTGACATCTTATCGTTGTGTCTAGCAGAGTGTATTATATGTGTGATATATGGGTGGAGGAGTGGATCTAGCATTGCCTAGATCATCAAATCAGAGGTGTCCATTGAAGTGGGGCAGTTCAGTTTAACACAGCTCAGAGGGGAATAAGCACAGAGTGAAGGCAGCCAATCACAGCACATGGGGTATGCCCCGCACAGCGGGCGTTTCCTGACCAGGGTGATGAACTAAATCTCAGGCAGCCACTCATAGCAATGGGGATGTCGCTCAACTCCAGGGTCCAGTTTTAGGTGTGGAACACACAGATTAGCTCATACCGGCTATATTAAATGATTTAGGTAATAAAACCAATTGTAAAAGTGCTTAGTTTTACTGTTCCCATCATTACAGATATGATCTTTGTAGTGAGAAAACCCCTTTAAGGAAGTAAAACACACTTAGAAGTAGCCAAATGAAGGATGTTAGACAGCAGTAAGGAGCAGTGTAGCTGTGAGTCCAGCACTAAGATAAGACCAAATACTTACCATACAGCCAGCACCATATCTGTGTCTCTGATTCTTTTCCCCATCCACTCTTCATATCCTTCTGTGGGCACCTATAACCTGATTTCTAAGTGGAGCTGAGGTCCATCTTCTCTGCAAGATGGATTTCCTAAATACTTATTGATTGAGTGAGCAGATAAGGATGCATGGGGGGGAGGAAGGCGGGGATATAAAGGAGGCCAAGAAGTAAAAGAGGAAGCAATTTTTTGAGATATATTACAGTCTTTTATTTTTGTTTTCGATCTATTGAAAGATTTTTTATAATTGCAGGTATGCATCAAAAGGTTGTTTCATAATGCTGTCTTTACAAAGTTACAGGCAGCTTCAGGCTCACACTTCCTTCTTCGGGCTGTGGGTGGTTCTATAGCAGAGACTGGCATATCAGCTCTGCTTTTCCTTGCTGACCCTCAGTGATATTAGTGCTGGAGGCTTTTTAATTGTAGTGCACAAGACTACAGAGCTCAAAAGGGTTAAAGCTTGTAAGTAAGTAATGTAAACATATTACTTACTAAGAAGATAAGAATTAGAGCAGGGAGCCAGTCATCATCCCAACCATTTCTCCTGCCTGTAACAGAAGAGAGAGGTGGCCGGTAACTAGGGAAACTTGTCTGCAAAAGAAGATACAATATGCTCTGAATTCTGAATTGAAGCAAAATCTAAAGACTAAAGAGACCATCTCTAAACTTTAGAAAGCACGTCTGACTGTTCAATATTTTAGTACTTTTTGCACAACTTGCTGATCTCTAACAAGAAGCTTAATGGCAAAATTCAGAACAGGTGTTTCATTACGGATTAATTCGAATTTGGATTTTAACAGTCCTCGTCATCATGCTGTTCACATTTTGACATGATGAGACCAAGACAACACCTTACAATTAATCAAAAGTACAAGCAGGATGCTCACTGAGTTTGGAGTGTCACAGAATGTTATCAGCAGGTTGCAACAGAAATACATAGCGACTGTAAGAGTCACAGAAAGGCAAAGAAGTGGAAATCCTTTGGCTACATCACACACTGATGACCGCTTCATTGTAAACAATGCCCTGCAAAACCAGATGATGAATGTCACACAACTCCGGGCATGTTTAAGGGAGGTGAGAGGCACCAAGTGTCATGTCAGACCATTCTTAACCATTTACAACAGCATGGTCTACATGCTAGACGACTGGCAAGGTTACCTGACCATACCACTAGACACAGGCATTATTGTCTTGCATGGGCCAGGGAGCATCCACACAGTACAAGGGACCAGTGGTCCCCGCTGTTGTTCAGTTATGAAAGTCGATTCACTCTAATCAGAAATAATGTCTGCCAATGATTCTGGAGATGTCAAGGAAAGCGCTATGCATCATCCAGGTCAGATACTGATTAGGTACCCTTGCTGGTCATCTTGAACGAAGACCACATTGATGTAAAAGGTTATGAATGGTCTGACATGATACTTGGTTTCCTCTCACCTCCTTTGAATTTCCGCGGTCATCAGTGTTTGATGGAGCAAAAAGACGTCTACTTCGTTGCCTTTCTGTGACTCTTCCAGTCTCTCGTTTGCAACCTGCTGATGACATTCTGTGACATTCTAAGCTCAGTGGCTACTTCCATCTGAGAGCATCCTGCTTGAAGCATCGCAATGGTGAAGTCCTGTTGATCAATTGTAAAGTGTTGTCTTGGGGTATGTTCACATGGGCTAATTTCGGCGCGCATTTCGCCTCGTATTTGCGCTCTAATACGAGGGAGATGCGCGCTGAAATTACAGTTATCATAGAGAATCTTCCAGAATAAGGGACACAGCGCTGGAAACAGCAGGTCTGTCACTAGCTTGTTCTGTCCTCAGCCAGGAGGGCATAAACTAGGTGACAGGTTCTCTTTAACATTGAACAGTTGGGTATGCGCATTCTAAAGTTAAGAGATGGTATCATTTAATTTGTCTAAAAAAATTCAAGAAATTGTATGTTCATCCTGAAATTGTAACCAAGTTATCCCTAACTGTGAGCAGTGTATTTGGTAATAGTCTTTAGTTACTTTTGCCTACATGTTTAAAGCTGATCAATGAAATGGGAACACCCCTTCAATTAAAATGGTACAAATAAAACATCTGAGACTTATTTTATTTTACATCCAAGCAAAGATATACTAAGAGCAAATGTTACCTTTAGGCTATGTTCAAACGGTGTATTTGCAGGGCGTAATTACGCCCCACAATTACGCCGTGTGGACGGGAGCGGGGGGCCGGCACCTCGCCGGCCCATAGACATTCATTACCAGCGGCGCGTATACGCCGCTGGTAATTCACATGTCACTTATCTCCCCCTCGGCGTATTGCTGAGCAGAGAGAGGAGACGTAATCCATAGTTCTCTATGAGAACTGTGGATTCCCGTAATGACTGGGACGTATTCCAGCCGTAATTTGCGCACTCCGGCGCATAATTACGGACTGAAATACGTCCCATTTTAAGCCGTGTGAACATAGCCTTACACTTGTCATTTAGTACTTGTTCACCATTTAATTACAGAACTAAATAAATAGAATCATAGCAAATACACAAAACAATGAAACATATTGATGAGATGTATGGAATGAGAATGGAAATGGAATGGCACATGTGTAGCCACCTTTCCCATCATTCCCTGCTTGAGATGGGGTCAAGACAACCATGTACTCACAGTTGCCTCCCAAATGTTTAAGCAGTATATATTTGAATTGTATGGTATATCCCGTAATTCAGTGTATGAAATAAAAAGTTCTAATTTGTGTTGTTGAAGGAGAAATATAGGAAATAATGATCTCTTATTGATTTTAATAGGTTTTTTCGGCTTCAGCCTACTTTAGTTTGGCTCCCTCCCATCAGGTCTCTGTTTCCTTTTCATATAATCTGCTACACGATTAGTCTGCGGAAAAAAAATGGCGTAAATCAACGACCTTCTTTTTTTCATATTGAAGTGAACGGATAATGGTTGATGGATAATAATGACTGTGTTTTTTCAAATTAAAAACTGATCCATTAAAATTTCACCACATGAGCAGAAACTGTCCATAGTTTTTCTTAAAAAAGAACCTTTTTATCAAACAAAAAGGACACAAATGGAAGTAACGGTATCTGTTAGTTTAAAGAATCCTTAAACATGATCTGTCAATAAAAAAATTTAAAATGGTGCTTATGTTTGTTTCACATAATCTCCAAAAAATTGGGAATCTCGCAAGAGAACAGAGTGACTTTTGATCACTATATTTACTATTTTGCCATAGGCAAACTTAAACTATCAGTTCTCTATCTGTAAAACACTAAAACGTAATTTTTATTATGTATAACTCTTAACCTCTATGCACACTATTTAAAAACCTGATTTCTAACCTCATCATTTAACCCTTTTTGCTTCTGAAAGAAGGAATAGCTCCTTTTCTATTATCAAGTCTGGTGGAGCACCACCTATTAACAGGAAAGTCTTATATGTACAGCAAATTACTAGCTCCAGTAAGGGATTCCAAGCCAACTACTTGGGCAGTCGTCCCTAATCTCATGAACACAAAACAAATAAGGCCCCCTGCAGCAGGTGACACTTGTAGACAGAGGTGAGAAATCCCAATTTAAAACGTCATATCTGACCTCCCCGACATGTTTCGCCAGCTAGCCTGGCTTCATCAGGGGTTAGAGGTCCATCGGACCATCGGATCTCTAACCCCTGATGAAATCAATATACAGTAGCTTTATCCCTTATAGGCAGTGCTCTGTGAGCATTACAACACTGTAGTAAACTACCACAGGCATCTCCATAGCTTCTAATAATGTATTATATCTAATGCTATCAAAATATCGTCTAGACAATATAGAACTTTTGAGATCAGGGATGACTATGTATGGGTTTGCAAATTGTGAATGTAAATAAGAATGTACTTATTCACTGACAGTAAACATATTTTAAAAATCGTGGCGAGTTGACAAGAAATGTATAATAGAAAGTTTATTTACTGGCTATGTTTTATTATATTATAGGGGTTTAGCCAAGAAGTGTTTCCTCACCCAACAGGCTGATACTCTGATCTAAAGTCTTGAGAAAAGGGTCGTTGTGTTTCTGTGTTTAAAAAAACAAGTACCTCCTCTGTGATGTCATCGCTCCACCTCCCATGCACACTCCCAAGGCTGATACTCAGTCTCTGTAGTTGAGTAAACATTGTTTGGCTAATCCACAGAGGATAACTGTATTGTGCACAAGCTCTATGGGTTTTGTTTCTCCCTATTATCTGCTTAGGAGAGAAGATAAGTTCCAAGCAGGCAGCGTTCTTTTGTTCATTCACGGACTGCTGCCGGAGAGGGAGGAGGGCCGATCAGTGAGCCAGGGAGTGTCTGCATGTTTACTCATATAATTACATTACAACCAGTGGTTTCTCTATACAAAAGACACAGGCTCTTTTCTCCCACTTCCTTCAAAGCTTGTTCATGTGCCCTGCCATCAGATAAGAAGTGCAATCAATGCAAGCACAGCCAGATCAGCTTCTGGCCCTAGCTAATGTAAACAGTCAGTTAGTTAGGCTGTAGCTCTCAGAGGCTTCACTTTTTAAAATCACATACATTTAGAAAAGTGATTAAATACCCATTTTGGAGGATCACACATCAATCTTAGATCATTACAAAACCCCTTTAATGTAAAAATGGAAAATCACTTCAATTTAATTTTGTAAATTTTTTAGTAGGTATAAAAGTTATTTTTATCTTCATAAAACAGTATTATGCCTACATCATGAATCATATGATAAATGAATGAGAGGGTAGATCATATGATGTGTCTCTTGTACATTTTACATTCATGAAGTCTAAATTAAGGGCCTGGAGAAAAATACAAAGAAGGAAGCAGGGACAGATAAAAGACTCTATCTTGGTACACTAAATTAGCATTAAGTTGGCAGTGAAACAAACAGATAAATAATCTCTCTTCTTGACAGGTCGTGCTAATTTTAGTCACCACTCTGTATAACATTTCTGCAGTCAACAGACTAAAATGCAGGGATGCTGATCTTCAAGCTGTGCTGCTGGTATCAGGATCCCTCCTGTTGGTTCCTATAATGCTGTAGTAGGATTTAATTTAAAGAACTGGTACCTCTCATCTGTGCTATGTCTGTGTCCTAGAATAATGAATAGGGCAGTATGCTACAGTGGTTAGCATCATTGTCCTGCTGTGCTGAAGACCCAGGGTTCGTGATGTTGCTACATCCTTTCCTCAGTGATGTGGAATATGTTAATGCTATATAAATGAAACAAAATAAATGTCTACGGATGGATAGAACGAATACTTTCGTCTAAAAGCTGTACAACATGTTTGACCTCAGAATGAAGTCTTTGTCATGTACAAAAACATGGGTGAACAGTATATATACCAAAGCAGTGTAAAAAATGGGTGGGCACCAAAAGACTATGCAGGTTAATAAAATGAATACAGAGTAAAAAAAAAATATATATATATTAATAATAGGTTTGAAAAACTATGAATAGATAAAAAGCACTGCAAGAAGAAAAAAAATTAAAATAAAAGTAACACACAGTAAGTTAACAATGTTCTTTGATCTTTTTCCCTAAACCTTTGCTCTTGACTGACACTTGAATATGTATTCTAGTTGATGACTAAATACTACTATACATAAAGATGACTATATAATTCACAGACTCGATATTAAATAGCACTTAAATGAAATTGGAAGGGAGCATCTATTTTTTTTTGTTAATTATAAAATACTTTGTCCATTGAAAGGGTAGGAAATGACTAATCAATGAGTGTCAGCAGTATTATAGCATGGGATGGTTTGAAGTGGTGGTTTATCATCAGGCCATTGTCATGGTCTATGCCCATGTATCAGTTGCGGTCTTTTTCCCCTCTACCAGTGTGTGCTCACCTGCCCTCACTCCTGCTCTGGTCCTCATTTCTGCTGGCATCCTGTGTGCACACGTGTCCACCCAAGCATGCACACACACCAGCTCACGGAGATTTAAAGAGAAAGTACATAATTACCTGGCCAATTATCTTCAACCACCTGGGATTTCCTGTCTGTGCTCTGGGTCAATTTGTTGATATCTTCACATTGATCCTGATCTCTGTCTCATTGCTGCCTGGTTACCTGTATTTACTGATATCCTGGTTCCTGCATTTACCAGTACTGCTGTTTCCTGCCACTACGCTAGATTGCTACCTGCCTGGGACTCTGCTACCTGTCATTGGTTGCAACTTGCCTGTGACCCATCATTTCTGCCTATTCCAGTCTTTCATTCGGAACGTCGACTGTCACTGCGAGTAGCCTCGTCAGGAGTAGAGACTTGGGGGTTCCCCGAAGTTAAGTCCGTCAGACCTCGCGACGGGCTCCGGTAAAGACTGGGGACCACTTAGACTCTGCTCCCTGGTGTGGTTTGCATCTCCATCTCTCATGGTGACCCAGAGGATCCACATATCTAACTTTCTCCATTACAGCCATTAATAGCATCATGTTGTTGGCATCATAGAAAAGTTACAGAAACTGCGATGGAGCGATTATGTGTATAATTTGGTGTATCTGGCAGTTTCGCAAATGTCTGTAGTGAGTGACCTTAGAGTGCTAGAGAGGCGATTGAAGAAGTAAGATATACTATACAGTAAAATAAACTATCTAGCTAGCATGTCAGAAGAAAAGACCAATGTTACAAGACATTGTAACAGGTGAACTTTGTCATTGGTGGATGGAAGAACTTCACATTTGCATGTACCGTATATACTCGAGTATAAGCCGAGTTTTTCAGCACAAAAAATTTGCTGAAAAACCCTCCCTCGGCTTATACTCGAGTCACTGTCGGCACTCAGGCGCTGCGATGGCTCGAGTGCTGACAGGGACGCTTCAGTTATATGCGGCTCCTCACGGAGCGCATATAACTGAAGGCCGAGCACGGCTGACAGTGTCTAGGCGCTGCGCTGGCCCGGGCACTGTCCGTCATCTCTTCCCCTGCATGCGACTCCTCCGGAGCGCACACAGGTGAAGAGATACCACTGCGGGGCACAGAGCGAGCGCTCCGTGCTCCGCAGTGGACTCCGGAGCGGCCGCGGCTGTCCGGAGCTCCCCGGCACAGGCAGCGTGCATGTCATCACGCTGCGTGCGCGGCCTGATGACGTCACCCGCCTGTGCCGGGAAGAGCGCGCGGGACCGAACAGCGAGGAGGCCGGAGCAGCGAGGAGGCGGAGCAGCGGGGAGCCAGGTAAGTGATTTTTTTTTTGTTTTAAAACGTTGCCTACACCTGCCTATTGCTGCCTAGTACTGCCTATAGCCTACCTATACCTGCCTAGTACTGCCTATACCTGCCCAGTACTGCCTATAGCCTACCTATACCTGCCTAGTACTGCCTATACCTGCCTAGTACTACCTATAGCCTACCTATACCTGCCTAGTACTGCCTATACCTGCCTAGTACTGCCTATAAGCCTGTCTATACCTGCCTAGTACTGCCTATAAGCCTACCTATACCTGCCTAGTACTGCCTATAAGCCTACCTATACCTGCCTAGTACTGCCTATACCTGCCTAGTACTGCCTATACCTGCCTAGTACTGCCTATAAGCCTACCTATACCTGCCTAGTACTACCTATACCTGCCTAGTACTACCTATACCTGCCTAGTACTACCTATACCTGCCTAGTACTGCCTATAAGCCTACCTATACCTGCCTAGTACTGCCTAGTACTCCCTAGACCTGCCAAGTACTCCCAATACATGCCTAGTACTGCCTATAAGCCTCCCTATACCTGCCTAGTACTGCCTATACCTGCCTAGTACTACCTATAGCCTACCTATACCTGCCTATACCAGCCTATGGGGGACATTAAACTGCCTATATCAGCCTATGGGGGGACATTAAACTGCCTATACCAGCCTATGGGGGACATTAAACTGCCTATACCTGCCTATGGGGGACATTAAACTGCCTATACCTGCCTATGTAATTTTATTGGTATCTATTTTTATTTTTAAAATTCACCAGTAGCCGCTGCGTTTTCCACCCTAGGCTTATACTCGAGTCAATAAGCTTTCCCGTTTTTTTTGTGGCAAAAGTAGGTGCCTCGGCTTATACTCGGGTCGGCTTATACTCGAGTATATACGGTATTCAAAAAATAGCAGAAATGCATTTTGAAATAATTTCTATGTTCACTCAGGACTATTTTGTTGTGTTTGTAATGTTACAAGACAGCCTAGGAAGAGTGAGTAAGTATGTGTGTGTGTCTGGTGTGGGGCTGTAATGAACCTTCTTTTTTTTTTTTTTTAACTATTTAGTAAAACAGTCTGAGAGAAATAATAATAATTATACACCAGAGAAAAATAATGATAGGCAGCAAGCATCACAAGTAATAAAAAGATGGTTGCTCTTTATGAGTTTGTACTTCAAGGAGTTCTACATGTTGGATCTGCACTTCGAGGAGTTATGAAGCAGAAAACTGGAATCATGAATATCTGGGGCTGTAGTTAGGCTTGGCCTTCGCTCTAAGGCAGGGTTCACACGGCTTAAACACGCCGTGATTGCGGGACGGATTTTGCCCGCAATTACGGCGTGTGTACGGGATGTGGCGGGGGTGGCAGCTCGCCGGCCCCATAGACAGCCATTATCCACAGCGCGTATCCTGCCGGGTGCATGTCAGAAACGGAATCCATAGTTCTCTATGAGAACTGTGGATTACCGTAATGCCTGGGACGAATTTCAGCCGTACTGCAGCGCAGTACGGCGCGCAATACGGCTGACATCCGTGCCAGAAATAAGCCGTGTGAACGAGGCCTAAGGGTATGTTCACATGCTGAATCTGTTTCAGAATCAGTGTCTAAACCATCAGTAAACCGACCTCCATTGGAGAAGTGGGGAGAGGTGGTCAGTAACCAGAGAAACTCTTCTTTATCTCCAGACCAAAGAAAAATTAACAAAGCAATGTATTTAATAATAGTTTTCATTTAGCTTTCCCTACATGCTAAAAGCTAATCATTGTAGTGAGCAAACCCCTTTATGCTATGTCTAAATAGCATTGGATTGTGTTCGGTTTTTCAGCAGATTCAGTATTTTGAATCCGGCAAAAATCCAACCGTACCTGGCACTGTGTAGACTACAGCATGGATTGTTTACTGAGTGTTTCCTAAACAATATAGAACATGTTGTGTATTCTGCCGGAGCTTCGTCGGATTCCCGTGCAACCCATGTACTGGGGCGCCGGGAATCCAAAATCCGACTGCATGTTTTGCGCAAAAAAACGGCAGTGTGGCGCAGCTCTGCAAACTTAAAATACCATCGAAACTATGACGGTATTTTAAGTTAACTGAGTAGACTATGTAACTGATAAGTTTGTCACTTATTTAATATTATTTGGATGTTGTTTGTACATTTTTCTATTTTTGGTTCCCTTTGTGTTTAGATTACCATCGGAATACTTTCTCTTGCATTGAAAGTGGCTGAATTAGGGCGCATCCCCACAGCATAGGACAAATACCGTCCGGTTAGTCCTGTTTTGCGGCCATCCCCATGGCCGCGAGGGGGGGGGGCGGCTTTTCTCCGCGATGAGCGGAGAAAAGCCCTCCCCCTTCACATTCAGAAACACAGATTCTGTCCGAAAACCGGACGGAAGATTGTGCTTCTATAATGTTTTGCCGCCGGACTGCAAAACCGCCCGATGGAAAACCCGTGCAGTGGGGACTGCTGCACAGGTTTTCCATAGAGCACAATTGTGCTCATTTTCGGCCGGTTTTTCAGGTGGTCTGTAGAACCGCAAACCGGCTGAAAAATCGGCCGTAAACCCGTGCCGTGGGGACATGCACTTAGTGTGTGTTTCTATATCATTCCTCCTCTTTTGTATAGTGTACACATTGTTTTGCACTTGACTTAAATTATCATTTACATTGTGTACAGCAATTTAAGGGTACATTTTAAGAGTTTAATAGCTTTATTTACTGAAATGGGGCTGAGTTGTCAGGGGGAACATTAAAAAGGACGATTCAGGAGTAAACCCCTCCGATCACACATTCTTTTGTAACCCTTTCTCTTTTAACATGCAGACAAGCTCCACTGTGAACAGTGGCAGGAAACAAGAAGCCTGGAAAATTGTTCTTAAAAACCTTCACTCTGAAGTGCAGGCACCAAAGCAGAAAAATAAGCAATAATTTAAAAGTGTGATATTAAACGAAGAAAAACTGTCTCTTTGGTGCTGATGTTTTCTAAATTAATGTTTTATGCAAATTATAATGACTTTTTCTAATGAGGTCATTTGATCCAGGTAATTTTAGGAGTTCTGTTATAAATATTTAGACTTAATTTATGCTGTGACACATTTGTTTTGACTATGAGCAGTAAAGTATTTCTTAATTTCAAGTGAACCTAAAACTTTGAAATTGTTGTGCAGCCTATGGACAGAATAAGAGTTGAGCGAATTTCTCAAAAATTCGATTTGACTGATTTGTCGAATTTTTCCCAAAAATTAATTTCATTCAGGATTTATTTGCAATGAATCGCATTAAAAAACAGCTATTTCCAGGCTGCAGAGAGCCTGTGTGGTGTTGTAGAACATTGTGCCATGCAGAAGTATGCATAGGGAGCGTGGTTTGGTATTGAAACAATGTCGAGATTTAGTATGACATACAGATGACAGATGCTCTCATAATCTTTTCACACATCACTTATCTGGGCAGTTACGGGGTCAAAACTGACCAAAAAACTGAAATGGGAACGCAGCCTGGTAATGTCAGCGTCACCTAGAAAGAACCGAGAAGAGGGCCAAGATCCCACTATAGAGTCAAAGAGCGCACTCCTTTTACTCCATCATCAAATGATTCCACAGATTATGACAGAACCTGTTCTGTTAAATGCTGATACATATAGAACTACAAAGAGTTACTTTTTTAAGTTATTGTAGTGAACTATCTTTGAAATACAGTGTGTGTATTTCTCACATCTACAAATCTCCATTATAAGCAGGTTATTATTTTGGGTTATTGTTCTCTGTGCCAAAGAGTTACTTTTTCAATTATAAGGTGAAACACCTTTGAAATATAGATTGTGTATTTGTCATATACACACATCTCCATTACAGGCAGGTTATTATTTTGGAATATTGTTCTCTGTGCCAAAGAGTTACTTTTTTCAATATAAGGTGAAACACCTTTGAAATACATGGTTATATGTAGAATCTGTGGGCAGAAAGTGAGCCATGGTCAGGGACCTAATGTTGGCACCACGGCTCTGCGTCAACATATCCAGTGTCACCATGTAGTGGCCTGGGAGACACATGTCTCAGATGTGGTGGTCCATCCTGCCACAGCAACAGCAGCAGCACCCAGTGGCACGCATCCCATTTTAGGCAGTCAAGGCTCCACCTCCTCTGCTGAAGGGAGTGGTCTGTCTACTGGTCCAGATGCTCCTGCTCCTCACCACTCATCGTGACAGTAGTTGTTCACCGAGGCGATTTGCCAAGAGACAGCAGTATGTGTCCAGCCATCCTATGGCGCAGAAGCTGACCGTGCCCCTGTCCAAGTTGGTGGTACTGCAGTCCCTCCCTTTTCAAGTGGTGGACTCTGCACCGTTCAGAGAACTGATGGCTTGTGCCAAGCCGTGGTGGAGAGTCAGTGCAGTGGGGGCCATAGTTTCCCCAAGGAAAACTCGCTTGTCCACCTGAAATGTGGAGAGACTCATCTTTGTCAAGATGAATCAGGTGTGGATCAAACAGGATTTCCACTCACCAATGCCTGATGCATCAGATGAGACCAGGCTCACCCAAACTTTGACAAATGATTCTGGATTCTTCTGGCTACCTGCCTCAGCTACTATTCTGATGCTGCCACCCACCTGATGCCACACATCTGCTGTCAGCTGCTCCTTTTACCATCCACCATCTTTACCAGGGACTGGTATTGCCACCCGCCTCCCCACTCTTCACTGGGCCATTATGTAGGCTTCTGATGCTGCTGCCACCTCACCACTCAGTTCTCCTCATGCTGCTGCTGCTGTCACCTCCAGGCTATGTCACCATGTCACTCTCTGGCTTGATGCTGCTGCTGCCGCCACCTTCTCATTATGTCACCTAGTTGCCGCCACCTCAAAACTATGTTGTGCCACTCTCTGGCCTGATGCTGCTGCTATTGCTGCCGCCACCTCCACACTGTGTAATTGTGCCAATCTGTGGCCTATTCATGCTGCTGCCACCTCCACAATTTGTCATTGTGCCACTCTGGCCTACTCATGCTGCCGCCACCTTCACAATCTGTCATTGTGCCACTCTGTAAACTACTCATGCTGCTGCCACCTCCACAATCTGTCATTGTGCCACTCTTTAAACCACTCATGCTGCTGCCCCCTCCACAATCTTTCATTGTGCCACTCTGTAAACTACTCATGCTGCTGCCAACTGATCACTCTCTCACTCGACCACTCTGTGGTTTCCTAATGCTTTTTCCACAAACCACCACTCTATGACGTTGCCACTATGTTTGATTTTCCCCTTCTTTTAATCTGTCAGAAGGAATGTAAAGGACAAACACAACCAATTGTGTCTTTATAGAAGCCGTAAGGCCAGTATGACATAGTCCTTTGTTTGCATCAGGATTGTCTGATAATTAGGTAGCCAAAAGCAGGAGTGGGTACAAAACAAAGAAGACATGCAAATATTCCATTTACTAATTATATCCTTTTTGGATCAACTCCTGTTTCTTTTTGGCTTTAGCAATACTGATGGATTATTGACCGATTGAAAGCAGACACCGACGGATCAAAGGACGGGCAAAATGATCAGTGACGTCAACGCAAAATTACTGCTGAAACCCTCTCCACTATTTTGGGGGAGGAGGGGCTCTACATGTATCAGCGTTTAACAGAATTACCACAATAAGTGAAAAAATTAACTCTTTGCCACAGATAGCAATATCACAAAATAAAAAATGCTGCTTCAGGAACAGCTGTGTATATGACACACACCTTTATATTTGAAAGGTATTTCACCCCAGTAACTCAAAAATCGGAAGTATTTTGCAGTCTAGTGCAGCTACAGAGAGATGCTTGTGCATACGAGACACAGTGACAAGTGGCAGAATTTGACATGGTTGCCCTATTTATAGGTCTGTAACATCACAGAAGCTGGCTGGCTACTGATTGGCTGCATGTCTGCAAATGTCATTGAGGGCATTCCTTTCTTCCTCCAATAGTTCTTTTCCCCATGTCACTTCATGTGCTTTCGGCCATTTTAGATTCGTTACTACGAATCGCCATGAACTTCGGCTTCGTTCAGAATCGAATTTTTCCTGAAATTCCACTTAGAACGTTATAATCGATGCGGTCATCTCTAGACAGAATATAAAAGAGCAGGAGAAACGGATCAGATTGATACAGTGGGCAGGAGAATATTTTGTATCACTTGTGTTTTCCCCCAACTTCATATCAGCCTCATCTGCTTCTATTTCTCTATAACAAACTGCTGATATGGCAGACTGCATGTAAAAAATGTCTAGCTCCTTTCAAAAAGCAATTAAATTTTTTTTATTCAAGGGGTTGTCCAGAAGAAAAAAAATATTTTCTTAATAATATCTCTCCCAAAGTTAGGCACTTTTGTAATGCATTTTAATTATTAATTAATTATTATTTAATTAATTATTAATTAATAAATTAATTTGTGAGTTTTCTTTAGTTCTATAGCAGTTTGTTTATTGGAGGCTCCATAGTTAAGTGTGCCTGAATACACAGGAAACAGCTCTGTGTCCAGCCTGAAAGATCAGGTGGCCAAATGGATGTGGCTTTTTTTTCAGGGCAGACTTTGAAGACACACCCCGTTCCCTTGCTGCAAAGCTTTTAACATGAGGGAGGAAAAAGCATGTACTGAGCCTCAAAATAAGAGGAAAGAACATAGATAAAGCATAGCAAAGAATCGGAGGACTTTAAGTTTTACAGAGCAAATGAAAAAAAACATTTTAATAAAATTTTATGGGGCATTATGTTGATGCCAGTACCAGGTATGTATAGTATCTTTTTAAATGTTACTGATGTTACACAGTGAAGACATTTTTCATAGAAAAAAAATGTGTGTTATTACATTCAGATAGCCATAGCTGAAATGTATCTATCTCGTATGGAGAATGGTTAGGTTATCCTTCTGCTGCATTTTGTGACTGATGCAGTGTAGGTGGAACATTGCGATAACGTCAACCTACTGCCTGCTTTGGGATGCTGACAACTTCTAAAATCTCATAGGTCATACACATTCAGAAGCTGCCTGGCACTCCCAAGATTAAATGGTGTGATCGAGCAAATAGTTTTTTACTTCATCATAGTTTTTAACATAATCTGCACCCTCAGGGTGATAAAGTTAAAAGCGGTGAACTCTAATATTTTTTGTTAGTCTGGTGTGGACCTGGCATTGTTTCTTCTAAAATGGGGTAATCTGAAACTGCAGCAAATCAATATTGCAGTAAATTATTTTCCATAATTAGCTACAGTTGTAAATGGGTGTATGGGTATATTCAGTGGCTTAGGTACAGGGGTCGCAGTGGTCGCAATTGTGACTGGGCCCTGAGGCAGGTGGGCCCACAGGCTCCCCTCCCCACACAGATGCATAACTGGGTCACATAGATCCAGCGATCGCGGGCAGAGCGGTCAAGATCAGAGCTAGCTCTTTTCCCAGCTGCTTAGCCCCTAGATACTGCGGTGCAGATGGCATGATGTGATGATGTCATTACACCGCCTGCACTGTTGCCAGTTCTAGGCCTTAAAGCTATGGCATTAGGGCTTAGGCTTATAGCCTCGTAGAAAACAGAAGTGGTGTCCCAGAGCAGATGGCATGATGATCTCACACCTCCTGCCACAAACTCAAAGAAGTGTTCTTAGGGGAAACAGTAAGAGGTGAGTATTATTTTTTTTTAAATTGGGGGTCCTGTATACCTATTTACCTACTGGCACACCCAACTTATCTACTGGGGGAACCTGTATATATAGCTACCTAATGGGGCTATATAGCTACCTAATGGGGCACTATATACCTCCCTACCTACTGAGGGGGCCTCTATACCTATCTGCTGAGTTGACCAATATATCAACTGATGGGCTACTTAATAGGGAACTATATTTTTCATTACCTACTGAGGGGACCTATATACCACCTACATCTAAGGGAGCATATATTGCTACTTAATGGGGGACTACGTACCCAGTTGATCTTTGCAGCTACGCAGCGGACCTATATACTTACATTCTGAGGATACCTATAAACCTACCTACTGTGGAAGGGGCCATCTACTGAGGGGGCCAATATACCTTCCTACTAAAGGGCCTGTATGGCTACCTAAGGGGAACCTACCTAGATACCTGCTTATATACCTATCTAATGGAGGGCTTACCTACCTAATGGGGACTTACATATCTATATAGCTATGGTGTACTTTACCTACTTAATAGGAAGAGTCTACCTACTTATCTGACTTACTAATTTTAAGGGTCTAACCTAGCTAAATTAAGCATCTGCCTATCTGGCCGGTCTTATTTGGAGGGGCTGCTTACTATATGGAGTGTGCACCTACATACTAGTTGCACAAATGCGGGCCTATAATCTACTGGGGGCACTTTCACTGTTTGGGGTACAATTATTGTGTGGGCAGCACCAAAGGGGGGCATGATTACCATTTGTGATGATTTGGATGGGGAGTTTGTACAAAGGTGGGAATTGGTAGGGAAGTGCTGGAAAAATGAGGAGTCAACAGGTTTGTGTTCTAAATTCTGCTGGGATGAGTTGTTGCTGGGAGAAGACGTCATGAGGGTCTGGACTGGATGGAGAAAAAAAGGAAAAGTGAACGACTTCAGTCATAAAAGATGTTACCCAAGAGTCCCTGGATATAACTGCAATGTAATCACTTATATGTCTGTAGAGCCTGTGTATAGTGGTATCTATAACTATATCGACACTGTATGGCGGTAAAAATGGTACAAGTGTTATGATTTATGTTCAGTAAGAGCACAATGGTTTCATTCAGTCTCTTTATGGCAGTGATATGTAGTCAAGATGTGGTGGTATTATTTGGTCCTTGTATATTGTTATTAGTATTATTGATCTTGGTGTAATAATTTGATCAGTAACAGTATGGTAGTATTAGTCATTATCTGATAGTTAGATATTGCCATAATGTGACATTATTATTTGTTTCTTGTATATTGTTGTTGGTAATTTTGGGCTTGGTATATTGATTTGATGAGTAACTATGATGTATTAATCAACATATGGTAGTGGTATGTGCGGGTATTATTTGGTCTTTGTATATATTTGTTATTGATAATATTGGTGTCTTGGTATACTAGTTTGGTCAGTAACATTATGGTGGTATTAGTCACTATATGGTGGTCACATGCAGTGATAATTTGGTGGTATTTTTTGACCATTGTATAATTACTGATCCACAGAATAAAGATACTATGTCAATTTAACCATTCAATGTATATTCAAACAAAAAGAAAATCCTTAAAACAAAGGCGTATTTGTTCAGGATGTGTTGACGGGGGCAGATGCTTCGCTGTATAACTTGTTTTTCTTTTTTCCGAGGCCTGGTCTCATTTAAAATGAATTTTTTTCTATTGGACAATCCCCTTAAATAGAACTACTGTTCTGCGGCAGACTACACAGTAGACATCTGTCACACCTGGTAGGGAACCTGTTATCAAATGTAGTGGTCCACAGCTGTTGTCCAGAGTTAGGGGAGCACAAGCTGAAGTTTTGCACAAGGGCTCCCAAGCCTTTAGCTATGCCTCTGGTTATATCACTGGCATTTAGAGAAGAGAGGGAAGTGGACCATTGATGAGGTTAATGTGAGCATTCTTTGTAACCTATGGCAGAGGAGGAGGAGAGGTGGCGTATGTATGAGTACGTCCTAATGCTGGTGAGGGGCTTTGTAGCGATCCCGCTACATAGCCAGTGGGTGTTAGCTGCTAGTAGCCCTAGTAACCCTACGGTTACAGCGCGGGATGGTGTCGGCACCATCCCGTGCTGTTTAACCCCTTAAACATCGCAGCAAAGATGACCGCGGAGTCTGAATCAATGAGAAACGGTGCTGCCCACCATTCCTCACTTCGATCGGGGCACCAATGTCAAAATCATGGGGCCCAGATCGCTTATCATGGCAGCTGGAAACCTTGTGAAGGCTTCCATCACCACCATGTTTTCCATGGTAAAACTGCCATCTTTGTACACCCTAATGCATTGTGGTAGTTATGTGGTAGCTTGATTATGCATTAGGCTGTTTAGTGGTGAAGCACCCAAGGCTTACTCAAAGTTAAGTAAAATAAAAAAGTTTTAAAGTGAAACAAAAATTAAAAAAATATTAAAAGTTAAAATCACCCACTTTGCCATTTTACAAATAAAAATATAAAATAATTAAAAAGTTACACATATTTGGTATCATCGCGTCCGAAAAAGTCCGATCTATTAAAATACAACATAATTTATCCCATACGCTTAACACCGTAGATAGAACAAAAATTCCAAACGCCAAAATTTTTTTTGGTCATTTCACATACCATAAATTTGGTATAAATTTAATCCAAAAAGTCGCATATATTCCAAAATGGTACCAACAAAATGTACTCTTCAGCCCGCAGAAAATGCACCCTCAGTCAATTCCGTAGGTGTTAGCACAAAAAAGTTATTGGTTACAGAAAATGGTGCCGCCACGCAGATTTCAAAAATAGAAAATGCATGGAATTTTTTTTTTATGGTACCAAAACATAACGAAAACCGTACATGTTTGGTATTGCCGGATTTGTATCAACCTGTAGAATACAAATAATACATAATTTTTACCGAACATTGAATGCTGTGAAGACGAAACTCCTGCAAACATGTCGCAAGTATGTTTTATTCACATTTTGCCCCACTTAGAATTTTTGGGCGGTTTACCAGTACATTTTAATAATAATATGATAATATTATGAATAACACCATTAGAAAGTACATCTTGTTTCACAAAATAAAAGCCCTCATTTGTCGCTGTCGGTGGAAAAATAAAAAGTTATGGCTCTAGGAAGGTGGGAAGGGAAAAATGAATGTGACAAAAAAAGGCACCATCAGAAAAGGGTTAATGTATGCATCTCTGGTAGTCTAGGAAAGAAAAAACTGTGTTTACTCATCCTTTTGAAGCTTCAGCATTGTACCTTTAGCAGCAAGGCTGAGACTAGGATGCAGAGACATTTCTTCTCTAATGCAGACTTCTATCTATGCCCCCATTTCTCTCACAGACTGCTCCTTATGTCTCCATCTGTTAAAAAGACTACTGCTGATGACCCCCCCCAACTCATACTGCATCCCACAGCCATTCTTCTACTTTGCAGATGGTTACCATGTCCCCCATTTCTCACAGGCTGCTTCCTTTGTCTCCATCTGTTAAACTACTGCCGATGACCCACCCTCACTCATACTGCATCCCATGCCCCCTTCTTCTACTTTACAGATAGTTCCAATTTCCCCATTTCTCTCAAACATGTCCATTCTTTTAGACTGCACTTGCTCAACTTCTTTAGAAAGGACTGTCATATACTTTTATCTGTGATCGGGCAGCGCTCTCCCTTGCCATTAATAATAAAACTCAAGTGGTGCATGTGGGAGCACCTGTTAAGCTGTGCAGCATTGTAGCTTAATGGGAACAGTGGTGATCGCCCAGGAATCCAGGATGGTCCCCTTTCCCTTCCAGGCCGATTACACATCCTACAACTGCAATGGTTAACAAACTGCAAGCTATAGTAGATATTGCGGTAAATGGCTTGCAGTTCCCGGGACAAGATTCCCCCTTATCTGACATTTGACATACATTTCCGTTACAATAACGGGAAGGATGCGTGAAGCATGCTCAAGAACTGAACTTGTAATAGAAGAGCTGAAACTAAACGCTATTCTGCAATATATTAGTGTTACAGACTAGCGTGCAAGCGATTGTGACATGTTAATTTATTATGGGAGTCAGTACGATTCTGATGTTTCTTTTTAACTTATTAATTTGCTTTTTCAGATTTTTTTATTTTTCTGTTTGATAGCTCGTTTTTTGAGGTCTCAAGTGTGGTTTTCATTGGTACTATTTTTGTATACCTCTGACTTTTTGATCACTTGTTATTCCACTTTTTGGGGAAGCAAAGCGACTGGAAAAAAAAAAAAAAAATCGAAAAAATTATAATTTTGTAACTGGGTATTATTTTTTATGGTGTTCAACATGTGGGTTACATATCAACAGATATAGCAATACCAATTTACAGATGTGACAATACCAATTATGTTTCATTTTTTATTGCTATTCTTTATTTTTTGTAACAAGTGTTTAAAACATGTACATTTTTCTGCATTACAATTGTGTTGCAGAATAGTGTGCTTTTACAGCTGTCCTCTGGCAGGGTGCAATAGAGGCAATAGAATGGCAGTCTGGGGGCCTTCATCAGGTCATAACTGCCAGTAACCACCCCGTGTCATAGGGAAGCTGATTGGGAGTAGGGAGGAGGAGCCCCTCTCCTTCATAACTGCTGAGAAAGCCATAGTTCAGTGCAAACCCAGCATCTAGAATATGTTTACATTTCTGAGAGAGGAGTTATCTCCAATCTCAGTCACCAAAGGCAGGGGCTGGTTGTAACTAACAGCTGGCACCCACTGTGTATGGAGCAGCCTAAGCTCCTGAGCCCGCTCAATCCATCTTTGTGCTCCTTTACTAAAAGGCAGAGGTAGGCGCTCCAGGCGGTTGTCTACTTCTGCCTACATATTATCCAGGCCTTGCTGAGAGCTCTCAGGAGAGATTGATAGATAATGTTGTAATCCTGTACACAGGAGAGACCTACCTACTTATAAACAGGAAACATTTGCACTTTACTGGTCATCAAATGGGATCACATGATACAGATATTGAGCTTGGAGGAAACAAATTACTTTT
The DNA here is from genome assembly GCA_025379985.1 of Phyllomedusa bahiana. Classification (NCBI taxonomy): domain Eukaryota; kingdom Metazoa; phylum Chordata; class Amphibia; order Anura; family Hylidae; genus Phyllomedusa; species Phyllomedusa bahiana. The sequence goes on from JAODAL010040206.1 coordinate 29,359, forward strand.
CTGGTATATGAGTGCATTTTTAAGCAATTTGACCTGGTCAACATGCCAACAATCCCTGAATTAGGCTACAGTATATAGACAGCCCAGCCTTCTGGCAGCAATAATTTCTATTCAGCCATTGCTATAGTTATGGTTCAATACAGTAAGTACTATTTCTGCCTAAACAATAAAACTCCCATTACATTGAAATGTAACCTGTCAAGTCCGAATTGTATGAATGCTACATTTGCATAAGCGGATCCTTTCGTTCCTAGCAAATCGTTTATTCTAAAGGAGCTTAAATAGAAAAGCATTGTATAGTAATAGGACCTAGCATATAAGGAGGTAATTTAGGTTACATTATTCCGACTAGGTTGTAGGGTTAATTGACATTGGCACAGAGCTCTGAACTCTTTAATATTGAAATTTCTTTATCACGGAGAAAAAAAAACAATAGGAACATTTAGGATTCATCCTGTTATCAGTTCATCCATAAGTATTTGTTCAAGTGCAATAGACACCATGGCTCCCTCATAGGACATAATTAACCTCCATAAGCATACTTTGATGCTAGACACATTGGGTTTTTTCAGTGCATTTCATATGAACCATTAAAAGAAAGCAAATGTAATTTGTTAATGAAACTGGCTTCTCACCTTATTTATCTTTCTTGGTTTCTAAGCAGAGCAGTAAATTATTATGATAAATGTGTATTGACCTATTGGTCACTCCGCTGTGTCTATATTAAGATATACTGTATGTGGTAAGATGAATGTATTTAGATTTGTAGGAATAAAATAATCTAACAAACATTATTTCTTCTCTGAGTGATAGCGAAGGACAAAAGTCAATCCAGAAACCGTGCTACAGAACTTTAACTTGACACAACTGCTGGGTGTAGATATGCAATACATCCAATTGCAGTTAGTACTAACTTGTAATTGTGTTGGGTAATATTCTAAGGTGTTTTGTAGATTAAAATATTATTTATGAGAAAAATTAGTATATTGCTCTAAACAGTGTCATTCGAGGTCTCAGAATGAACAGCCAGGAAGTGGTACATGATAAAATATAGATGATGGATAAAATATTAATCACTGACCATTACCCTCACATATACTATTACAGGTAAGAGACATGATCATACTACTAAACTGCAATATTAGCTGATATAAATGAGTAAACCGAGTAAAAGCAAAGCAATACTCGAATTATTAACCCCTTACCGCCGGAGCCAGTTTTGGCCTCTCTGACAGAGCCCTAATTTATTAAATTTTCATGTTTCACTTTATGTGAGAATAACTTTTTGAACACTTTGACCTATCCATGTGAATTCAGTAGATTGTTTTTCATCTGTAACACATTTTGTGCTATAGATATAGTAAAAATTTGGTCCAAAAAATGATTGTTTTATTTGTGTAAAAAATATCAAATTAAGAGTGAAAAAAGTGAAATAATTGACCAATATCAAACTTCAAAAATTTCCTGCATGTAAGACAGAATAGTAAATTCCACTCAAAAATAGATTATAACTAGCATCGTACCATATGTCTGGCAGTATTTGGCATCAATTTTTTTTAAATATCTTTTTTTTTTTTTCCGACATTAGGTGGGCTTTATAAAATTTATGTAAGTATTTTTCAAAATTTTTCCAAGAAAATTTGCAATATACGATATATTTTAGGGACCAGTCCAGTTCTAAACGTTGCCTTTGATTCACCTGTATGTTAGATACCCCCAGTAAGATGACTCTCATCAAATGAAACTACGCCCCTTATAAAGTATTCAAAACTCGAATTTTAAGAAGTTTTAGATTAACCCATTAGGATTTTCACAGTAATTAAAGCAAAGTGGCAGTGAAATTTCTAAATTTCACTTTTTTTTGCAGATTTTACAATTTTTATACTTTATTGACAAAATACGGTAAATGTGATTCAGAATAATAGAAATGCAAATTAATGATTGGATTCCCCCGATGTCCTGCCGGTTTTCGAGAGATATCCCATATGTTGCCGCTAGTGCATTATTTTGCTCAACCATAAGCCCCAGAATAAGGAGGTCGAACCTACTGGACTCTGTGGCCTGGTCATTTTCATTACAATTTTATTTATGTGGCCATTTCATGTTTGCGACACCCTATAGGTTCCAAAACTTAATAAATACCCCTAATAGACCCCATATTGAAACTACACCCTTAAGGAATATACCAGAGGTGTAGTTGAGTAATCGACCCCACAGTGTTTCACAAATTATTGTTTAGCGTTCAGCTCTGAAAATATAAAAAAAAACAATTTTTTCCAATAATCTGCAATTTTTTAGCAAAGAATGTTTTAATTTTACAAGGAATCTTGGAAAAAAAGTCCCCAAAATTGTGTTACGCAATTACTTCCAAGTTCGGCAATAACCTACATGTTGGTGTAAACTGCTGTTTATTGGCGCATGGCAGGGGGACAATGGGAGGGAGCGCTATTTGGCTTTTGTCGCACAGATATTGGTGGGGCCATGTCGGCACGCAAAGCCCCCAAATAGTACTAGAACAGGTTAAACCGTGCCCAGAAGTTTTCCTAATTGGTACTATTTTTGGATTCAACACCCCTCATGGATCTCAATCTAAGGGTGTTATTTGTGCATTTTGGGCGCAACAGGTGTTCCGCTTAGTTTTTTTTTAGCATTGGTCATGGAAATGGAGGGGGAAACGCAGATTTTCCGCCATTGTTTTTTGGGCTTCTATTTTTACAGTATGTCGCCATACGTGATAAATGACGGATAACTTTTACTATGGGGGGGTCGGTACTAATTTTTTACAATGATATAAATTTTATATAGTTTTTTATGTTTCATTAACTGTATTTTAACACATTAGAAGACGAGTTGAAATAAAAAGTTGCGTTTTTTATGTTTTACCTATTCAGACAGCCATAAGCTTTCCCCTTAATTGTTTTCATACGAGCTGCTTGGGGCTTGTTTGTTTACGAGATGATTTATTTTTTTATTGTGGTACCAGTTATGGGGGGCATGTGGATGCTTTTGATCACTTTTTTATTAAGGTTTTAGTGACATATTTTACAAAAAAACAGCGCATCCTGGTTGTGTTTGTTTTTAATTTTTATTTTTTAAAGCGGTCACTTTGAGTATAAATGAACATGCTAGTGTTTCCTTCATCAGGTTTATACGATTACAGCGATACCACATTTGTAGTAATTTTTTAATGATTTAGAGCTGCTTTTAGTTTTAACCTTATACACAATAAAAGACACTTGTTATTTGAAAAGGAAAACATTTTTAGCATCACCTGGCAGTCTGAGGCCATAACCTATGTTTTAGATTTTTCTGTTTTATTGGAGCAAATAGGGACTTTTTTTTTTGCGGGATAGTTGACGTTTTTATTGGTAACATTTTGAGGGGGACAAGACTTTAATGATCGCTTATTAAACCGTTTTTTGAAGGCAGGGTTTAAGAAAATATTTCGATATCCTAGCAGTTTATTTTATTTTTATTTTTAATAGGCGTTCACCATGCAGTATCCGTGACAAGTTAGTTTTACTCTGTTTGTTTAGACGATTAACGGTGAAACCCAATTTAATGTTAGTTTGTTTTTTATTTGAAAGCACAATTTTTTTGAAAAAAAATTTGGTTTTTATTGTGTAAAACAGATGTTTAGCATCGCAATCTTCTAATAGCCAGAACTTTTTTATTATTTCTTGTATACAGAGCCTGTGTAATGACATTTTTTTTTTGGGATGAACAGACGTTTTAATTGGTTTCAAACTTTGGCATTTATATTAGTTTTTTATGATCGCGTTTTGTATTGCCATTTTAATGTGCAGCATGGATGTACACAAAGTCGCAATTCTGTACTGTTTTATGTTTTTAGTATATTTATCGGCCGTTCACCGTACGGGTTAATTAACAAGGGACAGATTTATAGGGTGTTCGCTACCTTCCTCGTTTCGAAACCAATATGGTACTTTATTTATATTTTTGATCTTTTTGTGGGGCGATTGGCCGTTGTAAAGGGGAAAAGGTCGGTGTACGTGTTTTTTAATGTAATTTTTTGTGTTTTTACTTTTTTACACCTTTTTATATTTTACTTTTTTCACACTTTTTTAACAAACTTTTTCCGGTTTCCCCCAGGGGGGAATTTGGCATGGAACGATCGCAGTATCGATTCATGTGCAATAGGAGATCAGCAATAAATTCTATATAGCTGTATGCTGGTCTCCAATGACAACTGTCTGTCAGCTTGCTCTTGCCCACAATGCATTGTGGGCTTCGTGGTACGTCTACCAGACAACCCGCGAACCTGTCCATTCGCATCCGGGCTGCGCTGGTATGAGATCATGTACCGGCGCTCGGAGTCGCCGATACTTGGCGCGGATCGGGACGGGCAGCAGGTGCTCACTCCTGCCGGCCCGCAGCTCCGATGTCGCGCCCTACGAAGTCGAGACATCCGGGGGGGTTTGTAATGCCCCCGCGGGCGGGGTCCGCCGGAGCGTCACTCCGGCCGTGGGTGGATGGCGTGCTAGTGATTCCAGCGGTAATATACTGCCGGGTTCCATGCCGCAGATCTGAAGATTGCCCGCTCCGCTTGTGAGCACCAAGGATCGCCTTGACTGTTACCATACGGCAATTTGCGGGAACCCCTACCCGAGCATTGCCAATGAGTACGGCAAAATGTCGGTATAGGGGTATAATGTTGGAATTACCGCATGCAGTTTTTTAATGGCAATGTGAAACGGATTTTCAGGCCGCAAAGCCATAAAGCGGTCCTGGTACAGGGGTCCACAGTGCCCACCGGCGTCATGGAGAAGGAAATACCGCCCGCAGTGGGTAGCACTAAGTGCAGGCTGGGGATTGGCTAGGACACTGGAGGCTATAAACATAGCTTGCAGCAATACAACAGATGACAGATTCCCAGACAAGGTGACAGAATAATTGAGCATGCAGGAGACAGCAGAGAGAAACTGAGTCAACACTACAGAAGGACAGCAGGGAAAACAGGTGCGCTGGACAGCGCAGGGTAAAGCAGACATTCAGCAGAAGCACTGTGGTCTAGCTCTAAGGATGAACACCAACGAACTGACCCTGAGTGCAGGGAGGAAGTTCCTTATGAAGGTCACAGGTCACAGGCAGGAAGCAGGAGCACTGTGTCTATAAATGTCCGCAGGCTTGCGCACACGCACCCTATGGGGTGCGCACACACGCTGGGGAAGCCACAGAGGATGGACACATGTGGAAGCAGGACCAGGTGAGTAGCGCTGAGCAACAGGAACAAGTACAGAGCATACTGACTCTGCCGCTGTAAGCCCCGCAAGGGAGCCACAGCGGACCCAGACACAGGGGCGCGGACACGACCACGGTCAAGGCATGGGCCGCGGCACGATCCATGACAAGATGGTTTTGTAATAAACTTTAATTTGGAGCACAGGTGGAATGTGATTTAATTAAAAATCATGCATGATCTAATTGCTTGTATTTTAATGCAGTTGAAAAACGCAACAAAGACACGTTGTGTGAATGCAGCCTAATACTTCATAATACTGAAAGAAACTACTAATTAGAAGTGGTAATTGATAAGTTATAGAGTAATCTTTTTAAAGGGGTTGTATCATTTCATTAAATGGTTTTCAGAATAAGGGGATAGTGAAAACAAACAACTTTGCAATTGGATGTCATTAGCAAAGCTGTCTTGTTTTCACAGTCTGCCTTATCTTCGTTTTCTGTAAACACATTTCCCCAGTGCTGGTCGGATTCCACCTCCTTTCATTTCATTGGCTGACGGCTCTACTAATTTACATTATGTCAGGCCCCAGGTTGAATTCACAGCAGCGAGCATTCCTGTCTCTCTCACTTAGAGTAAGGAACCAGCAGGAATTTCATTCTGCATAGCCAGAAGAAACACAATAACACTGCAGGGCTTCTACAATCAGAAAACAGCAGAAATGTGCCTCGATCCCTCCTTCTCCCCACTCAATTAAGGGCCGTAGAAATTTCACTCTGCACACCCACAGAAGCACACTGCAGCTGATTCTAAAATCAAAAAAACAGCAAAATTTTGCCATGGTGCCTAATTCTCCTGCTAAAGGGAGATCTGTGCCATTCATAGGAACACTGGATTCAACTGTAACAAACCTCCAGCTGAGAGAGGAGAAGAGATCATAGAAGACTGAGTTCATAGAAGACTGTCTAGATTGAATGCAGGTATATGGTATTGCTGGGAGGGGAAGAAACGCCCTTGGATTTGTAGAGCTGAGAAATTGAAAATACTTTGAAACACACGAACTGAAGAAGCGATACATCCCCTTTAACCGTTTCTCCCATCTTCCAGTCTGATCTCTGCCCACAGCCATATGGGGCTCATCTGTTTATAATGGCTAATTCATTTTTTCTCATGCGGGAGTTGGCTTATTGATCTGTCAGTTTTATATGCTAATCTTATTTATACTGGTACACTCCAGGTACATTATATAGTGGTTGTAAAATTACATAATTTGTAAGCCTAAAAAAAGACATACGTCCATCCAGTTCAGTCTAGTGTCCTACAGTGTTGATTCCCCATGAGGTTACATAGTTACATAGTTAGTACGGTTGAGAAAAGACACATGTCCATCAAGGTAGAAGCCTATTGTCCTTATTTTAGGGAAAAAAATCCTTCCCAACTCCAATCTGGCAATCAGAATAAATCTCTAGGCGATTAGTACTGCCTTGAGTAATTTCAGGGCCCCTTACAGTGAAAACATCTGGAAACTTAATGCCCATTACCAGTTCCTATCTTGGACCATATCAATGGGCACCATCTTAGTTATGGGCCCTGATAGAAGTACTGCCTGTACTGCCCTGATGGCACTCCTGGCTATGACTATGGACTACTTCTTTTTAACAACAGGTTTCCTACTTACGTTTAGACCCGTGTTTTTAGCAAAGCTTACTTAAAGGGGTTGTCCAGGAGAAGAAAATTAATATAAAATGGGGTTAGGCTGCAAAGAAAAAAACAAAGTTATACTTACCTGCCCTTTCCTCTACTGCTGTTGCTTCAGAGCTCCCCAGGTAACAGCTCCTCTTCACTTACCGATTCTCTTCCCTTCACTTACAATGGAGCATGAGCCTCTCTGTGTATCAAAACAAGAGAAAGTAAAGGGGAGCAAATCCTGGGAAGCTCAGGAGCAGCAGTGGCAGGGGACCAGAAGGTAAGTATCACTTTTGTTTTCTTTTTTCCCCATGCTGGCCCCATTGCAAATTAATTTTTCTTCTGCTTGACAACTCATTTTAGTAACCAAATATACCAACTGAAAAAAGAGGAGTACACACTCATTTTACATTATACACCCCCTTTATTTGCCACTTTTTATATAATGATATTCTAAGAACCATAACTTTTATATATATATCGGGCACATAAGAGTTATTGATCAAATTTTATGCAGTTTTCTTTGTGAGTCTGGAGAAATAAAAAACAAAACAAATTCTAGCAGATTTTTTGCCTTTTTTATTTTTGCAGGGCTTATCATACATATTCAATAACATGATAGTTCTATTAATTGGAGTGTTATGGACACAGCGATTATGTTTAACTTTTTATATTTTTTTAGTACTTTTTTTTATTAGGAGTTATTACAGAAGTTTTGTGCTTGAATTTTATTTATTTATTTTTATTTTGATTTTTTCCCCACTATGCGATCCCTTCATAGCTGTTAAAATACATAGCAATACAATCATATATTGCTATGTTTATGCCATTTGTCATGCTGCCTATTAATCCTTTATCAAACATATGATGGGGCCCGGTAAGTCC
>JAODAL010040207.1:0-37128 GCA_025379985.1 Phyllomedusa bahiana
GTCGGGTCTGCCCACACAGAGAGGTAGTGTCACCTGCAACTGTGACGACCAGCAGCTCTAACACACACAGCAGAGGTATGTCACCTCAACTGTGCCCCTCACTCTGCCACACAAAAGGGAGGTAGTGTCACCGACAACTGTGGATGACCAATCGCTCTGCCACACAAACAGAGGTGTTGTCACCTGAAACGGGGACACCGTCAGCTCTGACCCCCAAACAGCAAGGAGGTCACCTGCAACGGATGCCAGTCAGTCTAACACCACAGCAGGGAGGTCACCTGCAACTGTACACCAAAAAGCTCGACCCCCCAAACAGCAGAGGTACGTCCCTGAACTGTGACACCAGTCGCTCTGACCACACACAGCAGAGGGGGTCCCCCTGAAACTGTGATGCCCCAACTTCTGACCACACACAGCAGAGGTAGTGCCCCCAACTGTGACGACCATCAGCCAGCCACCACAGCAGGGTGTGTCCCCTGCAACTTGATTGCCCCATCAGCTCTAACACCACAGCAGGAGGTAGTGTCAACCCCCAACGTGACGACCGTAGCTCTGACCACACACGCAGAGGTAGTGATTGGGTTTGCTAGAGATTGTTTTGGTTCTCGTGCTCTGAGGGTTTTTTGGGGCCTGTTTGGTTGTTATGGGCTCTGAGGGGTTGCATGGGCCTGTTTGGGTTGTAGGGGCTTGATTGGGTTGCGGGGTCTGATGGTTGTTTGGCCTGATTGGTTGCGGGGCTCTGATTGGTTTTTTGGGGCTCTGTTTGGTTTGTTATGGGGCCTGATTGGTTGCTATGGTCTCTGTTTGGTTGCTTTTGTTTGGCTAGAGCTCCCAAAAAAATGTACCCGCCCATTCCTGTAGCAGAGACTTTCTAAACGAGGAAAATGACCCCCAAATTTTCCCCCCCGGAGCCCCCCCGCGTGTCCCCCGATGGGCGTTGGGCGCCCCCCGCCCCTTGCTGCCCTCCTCCTTCTTTCCCCAGGTTCGGTTCCATGTACCCACCCACTTTTTACTTTGGGGTCTCATCCTTCTGACGTGATTCTGGAGTGCGTGAGGCAGGCCCCCGGCCTCACCCCCCCCCCTCCCAAAAACCTCCCCCAAGCAGGGGTCCCCCGTTTTTTTTTATCCTAGCTCCTTTTCCGTTGGTTCTTCTGTGTTTTTAGCTTCCTCGACAAATCTTTTAAAAAAAAAAAAAAAAAAATCGAAAAAAAAAAAAAAACAAAAAAAAAATTTTTTCCTTTTCATGTTTCCTTTGTTTCTCGGGTGACGGTCGGACCCCCGCCGACAGCGGGAAAACAGCGGTTTGGGCTGACGTTTGGGTTTTAGCCAGCCCCGGAAACAAAGATGGCGGCCGGCAACTTAATCAAGACCCTCGGGGAGGGGGCTGTTGTACGCGCCTCAGGAAAGGGCACCAAGCGGCCCCACCCGGGTCGGACACCAAGCGGGCGCCACACCGGGGACGGACACCAAGCGGCCGCCACCGGGGACGGACACCAAGCGGCCGCCACCGGGGACGGACACCAAGCGGCCGCCACCGGGGACGGACACCAAGCGGCCGCCACCGGGGACGGACACCAAGCGGCCGCCACCGGGGACGGACACCAAGCGGCCGCCACCGGGGACGGACACCAAGCGGCCGCCACCGGGGACGGACCACCACCAGCCCCGCCGCGGACAGGAACTTAGTAACAATAAAAAATGATACAATAACAAAGATACTTTTGGGTGAGATGAATAAAATCAGGACGTTATGTATCCAATGGTCGTTTATTGAGAGGGCCGGACCCAGGACCTCTGACCCGTGGCCACCGCCCCGCCTTCTTGATCATGTATGGTTGAATCACTGTCATAACTTTCCTGACACAAAGCTCCAAACCCACTGCTCTGAGCACAAAGACAATTTCCTGCCCGCTGCCACCACTAGGGGGCTTTCTGTATACGTGTTTACATAGTGCAGACGGCCAAACCGAACGTGTCCAGTTATTAAAAGAGGGTGCGGGAGGGAGGTGCACAAAGCACAGCAGAGGATCCTGGGACTTGTAGTCTTATAGGGCAATGGGAAATTGCTGTCAAACAGGAGACGCTGCTGCTCGGCTGCAGAACAGGGAGGCGACAAACCACAAATGACTACAGAAAACATCACAGGGAGGGGAGTGAAGACTCAGTTGGAGATTTTTTTGGACAGACAACTCCTTTAATAATCTAATATGCAGCGAGCTCCCTTAGTGGTGTCTGGAGGCCCCGGAGTCTTTTGATGGGGGCTCTAGGTCTATGAGGGGATTTGGATCTGTGTTAGAGAAGCAGCTCCAGTTGCTATAAACATATATTAAAGAGGGTTTTCCCAAGAAATTATAAACCTCCCCTGGTGCTAACACAGAAAGTTACCCCAGACTCACCTCTCCCATCACCAGCGTTTCAGCAACTGCCAGAAACTCCAGTGTTCTCCCCCCGCGCCTTCACTGATGAGGTCACGTTCATAGATCACATAATGCTGCAACCAATCTGCATGTGACCACAGAGGTCAGTGACTGGCTGCAGCATCATGGGACCACAGAGGTCAGGGATTGGCTGCAGCATCATGTGACCACAGAGGTCAGGGATTGGCTGCAGCATCTTGAAACCCCAAAAGGTCAGGGATTGGCTGCAGCATCATGTGACCACAGAGGTCAGTGATTGGCTGCAGCATCATGTGACCACAGAGGTCAGTGATTGGCCACAGCATCATGTGACCACAGAGGTCAGTGATTGGCCGCAGCATCATGTGACCACAGAGGCCAGGGATTGGCTCAGCATCATGTGACCACAGAGGTCAGTGATTGGCGGCGCATCATGTGAACCACAGAGGTCAGTGATTGGCTGCAGCAATCATGTGACCCACAGAGGTCAGTGATTGGCCACAGCATCATGTACACAGAGGTCAGTGATTGGCTGCAGCATCATGTGACCACAGAGGTCGGGATTGGCTGGAGCATCATGTGACCACAGAGGGCAGGGAATTGGCTGCAGCAAACATGTGACCACAGAGGTCAGTGAAATTTGGCTGCAGCATCATTTTGACCACAGAGGCCAGGGGTTGGTTCTGTACAGCATGTGACCACAAAAGGGCAGCGATTGGCCTGCAGCATCATGTGGACCACAGAGGTCAGGGATTGGCTGCAGCATCATTTTGACCCCAGGGTTTGGGATTTTGGGTGCAGCAAACATGTGACCACAGAGGGACAGTGATTGGCCCGCAGCATCATGTGGAAACCCCAGAGGTCAGGGATTGGGCTTTCAGCTTTATGTGACCACAGAGGTCAGGATTGGCCGCAGCATCATGTGACCACAGAGGCCAGTGATTGGCTCCAGCATCATGTGACCGCAGAGGTCAAGGATTGGCCTGCAGCATCATGTGACCGCAAGAGGTCAGGATTGGCTGCAGCATCATGTGACCCCAGAGGTCAGGGATTGGCTGCAGCATCATGTGACCACGAGGGTGAGTGATTGGCCCGCAGCATCATGTGACCACAGAGGCCAGTGATTGGCTGCCAGCATCATGTGACCACAGAGGTCAGGGTTTGGCTGCAGCATCATGTGACCACCCGAGGCCAGTGATTTGGCTGCAGCATCATGTGACCACAAAAGGTCAGTGATTGGCCGCAGGATAATGTGACCACAGAGGCCCGTGATTGGCTGCGCATCATGTGACTACAGAGGTCAGTGATTGGCCGCAAACATCATGTGACCACAGAGGTCAGTGTTTGGCCGCAGCTCAGGGGACCACAGAGGGCAGTGATTGGCGCAGCATCATGTGACCACAGAGATCACGGATTTGGCCGCAGCATCATGTGACCACAAGAGGTCGTGATTGGCTGCAGCATCCCAAGTGACCACCAGAGGGCCAGTGATTGGCTGCAGCAAACATGTGCCACAGAGGCCAGTGGATTGGCCGCAGCGTCATGTGACCACAGAGGTCACTGATTGGCTGCTGCATCTGTACCACAGAGGTCAAAGGGGTTGGGCGCAGCATCATGTGACCACAGAGGCCCAAAGATTGGCTGTAGCATCATGTGACCACAGAGGCCAGTGATTTGGGGCAGCTTCATGTGGCCACAGGGTCAGTGATTGGCAGCATCTGTGACACAGAGGGCGGTGATTGGCTGCGCATCATGTGACCACAGAGGTCGGGATTGGCTGCAGCATTATGTGACCCACAGAGGTCGGTGATTGGCTGCAGCTCATGTGACCACAGAGGTCAGGGATTGGCTGCAGCATTATGTGGGCCACGAGGCAGGGATTGGCTGCAGCATTAGTGACCACAGAGGTCATTGATTGGGTGGAGCATCATGTGACCAACAGAGGTCAGTGATGGCTGCAGCATCATGTGACCACAGAGGTCAGGGATTGGCTGCAGCATCATGTGACCAGAGAGGGCAGGGATTGGCTGCAGCATCATGTGACCACAGAGGGCAGTGATTGGCTGCAGCATCATGTGACCACAGAGGTGAGTGATTGACTGCAGCATCATGTGACCACAGAGGTCAGGGATTGGCTGCGCATCATGTGACCACCGAGGTGAGTGATTGACGCGCCATCATGTGACCACAGAGGTCAGGGATGGCTGCAGCATCATGTGACCACAGAGGTCAGGGATTGGCTGCACATCATGTGACCACAGAGGTCGTGATTGGCCGCAGCATCAGTGACCACAGGGCCAGTGATTGGCTGCAGCATCATGTGAAACCCCAGAGGTCAGGGATTGGCTGCAGCATCTGGACCGCAGAGGTCCCGGGATTGGCTGCAGCATCATGTGACCACAGAGGTCAGGGATTGATTGTAGCATCATGGGACCACAGAGGTCAGTGATTGGCTGCAGCATCATGTGACCGCAGTGGTCAGTGATTGGCCGCAGCATCATGTGATCTCAGAGGTCAGTGATTGGCCGCAGCATCATGTGACCACAGAGGTCAGGGATTGGCTGCAGCATCATGTGACCACAGAGGTCAGTGATTGCGGCCCGCATCATGTGACCAGAGGTCAGTGATTGGCCCGCAAACATGTGACCACAGAGGTCAGTGATTGGCCGCGCATCATGTGACCACAGAGGTCGGGATTGGCCGCAGCATCATGTGACCACAAGGTCAGGGATTGGCCGCAGCATCATGTGACCACAGAGGTCAGTGATTGGCCGCAGCATAAAGTGACCACAAGAGGTCAGTGATTGGCCGCGCATAAAGTGACCACAGAGGTCAGGGATTGGCCCAGCATTATTGTGACCACAGAGGTCAGTGATTGGCAAGCAGCCATCATGTGACCACAGAGGTCAGTTTATTGGCGGCAGCATCATGTACCACAGAGGTCATGATTGGCCGCAGCATCATGGGGACCACAGAGGTCAGGGATTGGCTGCAGCAATCCCTGTGACCACGGAGGTCAGTGGATTTGGCGCAGCATCATGTGACCACAGAGGTCCCCCGATTGGCAGCAGCATCATGTGACCACAGAGGTCAGTGATTTTGGCCGCAGCATCATGTGACCACAGAGGTCAGTGATTGGCCCCCAGATCATGTGACCACAGAGGTCAGTGATTGGCCGCAGCATCATGTGACCACAGAGGTTTGTGATTGGCCCGCAGCATCAGTGACCACAGAGGTCAGTGATTGGCCGCAGCATCATGTGACCACAGAGGTCGGGATTGGCCGCGCATCATTGACCACAGAGGCCAGTGATTGGCTGCAGCATCATGTGACCACAGAGGTCAATGATTGGCCGCCAGATCATGTGACCACAGAGGGCAAAGATTGGCCGCAGCATCATGGGGACCACAGAGGTCAGTATTGGCCTGCAGCATCATGTGATCCATGAAATGTGATGTCATCACTGAGGTCTCCCGGGGGGGAAAAACACTGGATCTCGGAACAGAAAGGGATGGGAGGGGGTAAGTATAGGGGTAATTTTCAATTTTAGGGGCGGTGGGTTTTGGGGAGCCATTTTGGGACTGTGGTTCCGGGGGCCCCAATAAAGTGGAGATGATTCTTGGGGCCCCCATTCTATAGTTTTGGTACAAGCCCTGCACATATGTGCATGACCTTGCCCCCCTGCCTCTTGATTTCCCCCTTTTTTTTTTTTCGGGCCCTTTTTGGGCCAGTTTTTGAGCCTGGTAGGGGGTTTTTAAAAAAAAAAAAACCCTTGGAAAACCCTTTTAAATTTTAATCATTTTTAAAAGGGTTTGTCCTAAAGCCCGGGGTAAAATATAAGTTTTAAAAGGGGTCTGATAAAGGACAATGGGGGTCCCCCTCGTTCCCCTTTTTAAATCGGGCAGTGGTAGAATATGCGCCCTCCATCCATCTCTAGGGGGGAACGGTCGAGAAAAACCCCAAAGCTTGTAGTGGGGACCCCGGGGGGCCCGGGAACCCCTATTCTCATATATCCGGCCCCACCTGCCCTTTTATTATGTTTGGGTTCATTAACCTTTTTTAAACAGTTTGGAGACTCCCCATGAACCCATCCCCTTTTTGTGGTAATTGAGTTTTCCCCAAACGGCCCATTTTAAGGTCGTCAGTTTATATTTTAAACCTTGTTTTTTGCTCCAGCGATTGAAGCTTTCAAACCTGGGGCCCTAAAAATTTTTCCAGGGGCGGAACCCTTTCCTCCACCCTTTTAGACCTGTCCTTTGACATAAATTTTGGGTTTTAGGAAAGGGGGCCCGGGTGCCCGGGGACCGCCAAAATTCACAGAGCGTTTGCTTACGTGATCGCCGCGTCCGGGCACAGGTAACTTTTTTAACATGTCAAACACAAGCATGGGGCCGGCTCACCTGGCGTTCGTCTCCTCCTCCCATGAAAGGTAGCTCGCCCAGGGGGTTTATGCACCAAAGACAAGATCCAAAAATGGGAGGGAAACCCAGGATAAAGGGAAAGCCCCAAAAAAACCTTCATCTTTATTCCAGACTTTTTTTGCACCCAAGAAACCACGCGTTTCAAAGCACCATTGTCCCTTTTTACTCTTTAGAAACCCCCCCAGCTGAAGGCGGGTTTTAAAGCTCGGGGAATTGTTTCCATCATTTGACACCCATCCCAGAGATTTAAAAAATTTAAGAAATTTGAAAACCCCATTAGGGGGAAATGTATCAATTTTTACTTTTTTAAACATTAGTTATTTGGGTTTTAAAAAAAGAAAACGCTTTCAATCAAGTTAAACCCCGGGGGGGTGGGGGAAATGGGGGGTGATGGGAGAGAAGGACCAAAAAAGGAAAAATTTTAACCCCGGCCTTCCCCCACGGGTTCCCATTGCCCTGGAACCCAAAAGGAAAAAAGAACCAATTGCTCCAGGGGAAAACCCCATCTTTTGCCCCCCGGCCCCAAAGGGAACCCCCCCCGGGGACCCCCAGAGCTCCAGGGAGCCCCCATCCTTTGGACCCCGAGTCCGTGGGGCCCCACTCTGACCCCAGGGGTTTCCAAGGGATCCCCCATCTCTTACCCCAAGCTCCGGTGGGACCCCACCCTTTTGGACCCCAGGCTCCAGGGGGGGCCCCCAAACCTCTAAACCCCAGAGCCCCAAATGGAGCCCCCAATCCTGCCCCCTGGGGCTCCAGGGGGGACCCCCTTCCCCGGGACCCCAGAGGCCCCGGGGGGGGAACCCCATCCCGGGCCCCCCCAGAGTTTCCACCAAACCAGGTCCAAAATTTTTTAAAATAGAACGTACGCATTAATATTCTTTATTTCCGGGGGGGTATCAAAAGCCTTTCTTGAAAACCCTCACCTTTTTTTCCTGGCTGTAAACCAGCCCTCAGGGGGGCTATTTCCACAGAAAAACCCCCCCACTTTTTACCCCACAGTTTTGGACAGCGGGTTTTAAGCTGGGTGCAGCTAAGTTTTCCCCCCATAATTTTCTGTCATTCCTACTTTTAGACGTGTTAGGACGTTGTGTCCACAAGTTTTTAACAGCAAGAGTGTATTTAAATTAATAAATATTCCCATTAAATTTTTTTGCAACAAAAGGGCCTTTCGGGTGAAATTTTTTTAATGGGCTATTCCCAGATTCACATTTTTTTCAGTAAAGGCCGCTTTTCCCTCCTCTGGAGTTTAAACCCTTTTTTTTCCCCTTTTGGGCGGGAATGTCCCTTGTCCTTTTGAGGGGGCTCACTTGAAAAAATTTTTTCCCCATTTTTTTTTTGTGGGGAAACCATTTTTATTTTTAAAAAAATTAATCTTGTCCCCCCCGGAACCCTTTTTTTTCCCCCAAGAAAAAATTTAAGTTCAATTTTAACAAACCTTTCCTCAAAAAATAAAAAAATTTTTCCAAATTCCCCTTATAAGTTTGGTTCCCTCGTTTTTTTTCACTCTCTCTAAGTTTCTAAAATTTCCCTTTTTTGTTTGGTTGCTCGTCTTTTCACTCTCTCTAAGATGCTCCATTCCCTTTATAAGTTTGGTTGCCTCTTTTCCACTTCTCTCAAAAGGATGCTCCATTCCCCTTAAAATTTTGGGTTTGCCGTCTTTGCCCTCTCAAAAGATGCTCCATTCCCCTTAAAATTTTTTGGGGTTGGCCCCGTTTTTTAAATTCTTTAAGATGTTCCCTTTCCCCCTTATGGGTTTGGGTTGCTCGTTTTTGGGAAACTCTTCTAAGATGCCCTTTCCCCCTTAAAGTTTGGGGTTGGTCGTTTTTTTCATTTTCCCTCTAGCTCCATGACATCTCTTCTAATAAACTGGGGCCCAAAAACCTAAACAGCATATTCTAAGTGAGGTCGCACCAATGCTTTTTTACCCGCGGTAAGGGGAAATTAAACCTTGTCCCATGAGTCCCCGGCCCTTTTAAACACGCCAATATCTTACTTTCCCTAGAGGCAGCTGTTTTTTCACTGCAAAGCTGTTCTTTTTATTTTTGATCTACAAAAAAGCCCAAGTTTTTTCTCAAAAAGCGTTTTTCCAAGTTTTCTCCCCCCCCCAGGGAAAATGATGCTGCAGTTTAAATTTCCCCCCCGGCATTTTTTGCCCGCGTTTATTTCCCCCAGGACTTTTGATTCTGCAAAATTTTTTTTCCCCCGGGAACCCTATGAAAGGGGCCCGATTATTTTCCCCCCGGAAAATATGGGTTTCTGCGATTTTTACCCCCAAGGCTATGATGCCTGGAATTAAACCCCCAGGACATATGAATTTCTGGCAGATTATTTCCCATCCAGAAAGCAAAACCCTTTCATTTTCCCCGGAAATTTTTGTGCGCGCCATATTGTTACCTTTAAATTTATTTCTTTTTTTTTCCTCAAAAAGCGGGGGCCCCCTTGAGGTGCCTTTTTTCCTCCAAAGTCATTAAAGCTTTGGGCCAAGGGGTCTTGGGTAAATTTTTGCCCCAAAAGTCTTTTTAAGAAAGGGCTAAGGGAAATGACTTAAAACATTCCCATTTAAAGCCCAGACAATTCGCGGGTATGGGCCGAGCTGTGGGGGGTTTTTAAATTTGGGGATGTTTGGGGAAGGAGGGGGAGCCGCCAAAACCCCTAACCCCTAAATGCAAAAAAGCCGCCGAAAAAGGGGGAACCCCCCAAAGGGGGGGTTTTACAAATTTATTTTTTTAGGTTTTTAACCCCAGAACCCTTGTGGGCCCCCGTGGGGACACACCTGCGCCTCCCGGGTTTTCCCCCCATGATGACATTTAATAACCCGGGGGGGGCTTCTTTTAGGTGAAAAATTTTTACTCCATTGCAATTTAGTGTAAGCCAAAACCAAATTTTTCAGAAATCTCCCCTCTTTGTGTTTAGTTTGAAATCCAGGACCTTAAAGAATAAAATGGGTCATAGAAATTGAAGAAACTAACCCGGAACCAGCAAAAAATATTAATTTCAGCTCTGAAAGTTACTAGTGTATGGGGCGGGCTTTAAACTCGGTCAAGTTTTTGAGTTAAAATAAAGCAAAGGGGTTAGAAAATGTTTTCCGCGTTATATGTAAAAGTAGCCGGGGTTTTTAAAGGTCCGGGGGGCGGGCAAGGCCGGTGGGAAGGGGGGGTAAGGGGTTTTTTCGAAAAACAAAGAACTTCTACAAAGTAATGAATACCCTTTTTGGGAAATTTTTTTTCCCTTTTGCAGTTTTAAACTCCCTCTTGGTTAAAAAAATAAAGGTTCCCTTTGGGTCTTGGAGCCTGGGAGTAACTGGAAACCCCGCAGAACTAGTTTGTAAAAGGAATAGAAAAACCCTACAAAGGGAAATCCTAGCTACAATCCGGACAGCCCCCCGTGTCGCTAAGGGGTACAGCGCGGTCTATCTTTTGCAGCATTTCGAAAAAGCGTTTTGTGTTCCATCTTTTCCTAAGGTTTCAGCAACGTTTCCCTTTTAAAACCAAGCTTAAAAGGTTTTGTGTGACCAGGGTTTTTCCCTAAATGGTTACGCCCTTTTTTCCGTTTGCGCAAGCGAAAAAGCATTTGTTGTTTTTCCTGTAGGTTCAGCAGCGCTCTTTTTTTGCGCCAAGCGTAAAGCGTCTCGTGTGATCTTCATTGTCACTAAGGGGCGCGTAAACTCTTTTGTGAACAACCGTGTTGTTAACGGTTTTTCAACAGTGTTCCCTTTTGCGACAAGTGTAAAGGTCCTTGTGATTTAATTTTCATAACAGTTTTTGGCAGCATTCTTTAATTTTTGCGCACAAGCTGTAAAGCACTCTTTATCACACCAGTTGTTAACGGTTTCGGATGTTTTTCCTTTTTGCAGCCAAGTTGGTTTAAAACGTTTTTGTGAACCACACCTTGTCCCCAAAGGGTTTCGAGTGTTTTACCTTTTGCAGTTTAGATGTAAAGGTCTTTTGGGGATCACGAGCTTAATCGCTAACGGCTACAGCAGCGTCTCTACCTTTTGCAGCACAAGCTGTAAAGCAACTCGTGATCACACAGTTCACAAATGGGTTCCGGCAGTGCTTCTACCTTTGCAGCAATAGGTGATAGTGTGTGAAGCGTCTTGGTGTGGATCACAAGCATAAATCGCTAACGGCTACAGCAGCGTTCTACCTTTTTGTGCAGCCAAGCTGTAAAGCATCTCGTGATTCACACTGTGTCACAAATGTTACGGCAGTGCTCTACCTTTTGCAGCATTTAGATGTACAGCTCTTGGTGTTGATACACAGCTTATCGCTAACGGCTAAAGCAGCGTTCTACTAACCTTTTTGCAGCACACAAAGCTGTAAAGCATCTCGTGATCACACTGTGTCACTAAAAGGTTACGGCAGTGCTCCTACCTTTTGCATGCAATAGATGTGAAAACGTCTTAGTGAACAACAGGCTTAATCGCTACTTTGCGTACAGCAGCGTTCTAGACCTTTTACAGCACAAGCTGTAAAGCATCATCTCGTGACACACTGTGTCCACTATGGTTTACGGCAGGTCTCTAACCTTTTGCAGCAATAGAAGTAAAGCGTCATGTGTGATCATAGCTTATCCGCTAACGGTTACAGCAGCGTTCTACCTTGCAGCACAAGCTGTAAAGCGTCCAAACGATGACCTCACAGTGACACACTCGGGGGCGAGCCGTGTATCTCAATAACAAACCCTCCTCTGAAGGAGGCCTGATTTTTCCTACCTGCTGGTGCGGGTTTGCTGTGAAGCCTGCGGTTGTGACGGTTGTGATTGATCGTACAGGCGCGGGAGGGGACATATCGGGTGTATCCCTCAGTTCTTACATTTGCTATTACTGGAAGCCGCCTGCTACAATTTAGCATGCGGGCGTGTATTGTATACCGCGCACCGGCTGCTCCGCGATGTATAATGATGCTATCAGGTACCATTGTTTCAGGCCTCGGGGAACCGCATCATTTTCTGGTGTCAACAAGATGTCAGATCCACAGAACTCATTTAACAAGCAAACAACTGGGTTTTGCAGCGGCATCATTTATACATGGCGCCGACCTTGTGTTTAACGCTGCAGCAGAAATTTATTTTTTTTTTCCAGTTTCGCCATCGTTGCACATTTTTTTTTGTTTCAAGGAAAATTTGTTCTGGTAACGTAGCCTGGAGTACGTCTCCGTGGGAAGCTTGGGGGAACAGCTCCTTTTGCGACCGCTTCCAGCAAACAAGGGGCGCCGAACATGGAGACCGGGAGAGCTGAGATGACACCAAACAGCGAAGCCCTCGTGCGTCATCACCAGCTGCCCCACCAACCGGCAAGTGATGGAGAAGGGATGTGGCAGTGTCGCACTGGTGCCTAGTAGAATTTCATTTCTGGAGCCACCAATGGAGGTGATTCTTGGGACCACCAGTAGAGGTGATTCTTGGGGGCCCTCCAGTGAGATGATTCTTGGGGCCACCAGAGAGATGATTCTTGGGGCCACCAGTGGATATGTATATCTTGGGGCCCTCCATGGAAGATATTCTGGGCCAACCAGTAGAGGTGATATCATTGGGACCTCCAGTAAGGTGATTCTTGGGACCCACCAGTGGAGCTGATTCTTTGGGCCCACCAGAGAAGGAGATTCTTGGGACCACCAGTGAAGATGATTCTTGGGGCCTCCAGTGGGAGATGATTCTTGGGTCCACCAGGTGAGATTGATTCTTGGGGCCACCATGTTGGAGACAATCTTGGGGCCACAGTGGAGTTGATTCTTGGGGCCACCAGAGGAGTTGATTCTTGGTGGGTATTGGGGTCCACCAGTGGAGCTGATTCTTGGGGCCACCATGAGGATGATTCCTGGGGCCCACCAGTGGATGCTGACTCTTGGGCCCACACCATGGAGATATTCTGGGTGCTCATCAGTGGAAATGATTCTTGGGGCCCACCATAAGGTGATTCTTGGGGACCAACCATTGGAATGTTTCTCGGGGCCACCATAGCAGATGATTCTTGGGGCCACCAGTGGGCAGAAATGATTTCTTGGGGCCCACCAGTGAGTGTATTCTTGGTCCCACTCAGTGTACTGACTCTTGGGCCACCATAGGAGATAATTTTGGGCTCATCAGTGAAGTAGATTTCTTGGCGCATCAGTGGAAATGAATTGCTTTGGGCTCAACAGTGGAGATGTTTCTCGGGGCCACCAGTGATATGATTCTCAGGGACACCAGTGAGATATTCTTGGGCCCGACAGTGGAGATGATTCTTTGGGGCTCACCAAAGTACTCAATCCTTGGGGCCACCATGGAGTAGATTCTTGGGGTCACCATGGATATGATTCACCGGGGCCACCAATGGACATGATTCTCATCTTCCCCGGCGGCCACCAATGGAGATATTCTTGGGGCAACCAGTGGAGAAGATTCTGGGGGCTCACCAAGTAGCTCATTTCTTGGGGCCCTACCATGGAGTTGATTCGTTGGGATTCCACCAGTTGGGTGATTCTTGGGCCACCAGTGGAGTTGATTCTGAGGTCCACCAGTGGAGAGATACTGGGGCCACCCAAGTGGAATGATTTTTTGGGCCACCAGTGGGAGTCTATTCTTGGGAACCACCAGTGGAGTTGACTTCTTTGGGGCAAACCAGTTAGTTGATTCTTGGCCACACCAGTGAAGATGATTCTTGGGCCACATGAACTGATTCTTAGTGCCCAGCAGTGGATCTGATTCTGGGCCAAACACGCATTGTGAAGTTAATTCTTGGGTGTCACACCATAGAGATACATTCTTGGAGCCCACCAGTGTATTGATTCTTAGGGCCACTAGTGGAGTTGATCCTTGGGGGCCACTATGGAGTTGATTCTTTGTCCACCAGTGGAGTTATTTCTTTTGACCAAACCAGTGGAGATCATTTTTTTAGGACCCACCCAGTGGAGAATGATCTTGGGGGCCACCAGTGGAGCTGATTCTTGTGGCCCACCAGTAGGATTTGATTCTGGGCCCTCCCAGTGGAGTTGATTCTCGGGCCCACCAGTGGATCGAATCTCGAGGGCCCATCCAGTGGAGTCTGTTCTTAGGCCACCAGTGGAGTGATTCTTTTGTGCTCACCAATGGAGTTAGATTCTTGGTTCCACCCAGTGAAGCTATATCTCTTGGGCCACATTTGGAGATGATTCTTGGGGTTAGCAGTGGAGTTGATTCTTGGGTTCCACCAGTGGAGTTGATTCTTGGTGCCCACCAGTGGAGTCCAAAATCTACGCTTTCTGATACGGATTTTAGATGGTCCACATGTCAAACATTTGCAGTCGGAAATCCACGAGGATCCAGGTTTTAAAATAAACATCAAAAACCAACTGTAAAAGCCTCCCCATAGACCTCAGTTGAAAATCCACATTGTTGTCCACAGGTCGGATTTCAAAATCGTAGCTTTTTTCAATCTCTGATTATACTTGGAAAATGGTGGAAAATTTAGTCAATTGCATAAAAAACCGACCAGAAAGCTTTGTGCACGTTTTTCCGGGTGGATTTTAGTGCGGATTCGCGTCCAAAAGCTCAATAGAGCACAAAGGCAACCGAAGAACCAAATCCACAAATACGATGGAAATCCGCACCAAAAAGAGAAGAAAGAGTTAAAAGTCCGCGGGTTCTTGTTCAAATACTCGGTTTCAGGATTCAGACGAGTATTTTGTCCTTGTCGTGTAGCCGCAGCCCTATAACACTGAGCAGCGGTCTGCCGCGCCCCCCAGAAGCAGGAGACGCGGGGAGCGGCTCATCTTTAGAACAGCCCTTTATTTTCCCGGGCGAGGTTTCGCTCGTCCCATTTCGGATTTATGGCTCAAATTTCCAGGAAATGAAATCAAAGCTTTTCCCCTCAAACCAAAAATAAAAAAACATTTTTTCCCCACAAGAAACCCCGGGACGGGCCCACCTTTTTCTCAGATTGATAAAAGTTTCCTTAAAAACTGCAAAGAAGCAGAAAAAACTAAAATGATGAATAAATTGTCATAAATTCAGAAGAAAAGGAAAAGAAATAAACCCGCACAAAGCGCCCCCTTAGAGCCATCCCCGGTAAAAGTGCCCCCTTTGGAGCCGGGCCAGGGATAAAACGCCCCCTTAGACCCCCCAGCCATAAAGCGCCCCCTGTAGGAGCCGGTCCCCGGCTAAACGCCCCCTGTTGGGGCCGGTCCCCCAGATAAAAAACGCCCCCTGTAGGAGCCGGTCCAGGGAAAAGCGCCCCCGTTTGAGTCATTCAGGCATAAGGCACCCCCCGTAGGGGCCGGTCCAGGTATAAAGCCCCCCTGTAGGAGCCGGGCCAGGTATAAGGCCCCCGAGGACCGGTCCAGGGATAAAGCGCCCCCTGTAGGAGCCGGTCCAGGTATAAAGCGCCGCATGTAGGAGGCGGTCCCAGGATAAAGCATCCCTTGTAGGAGCCAGTACGGGCATAATGCGCCCCCGGTAGGAGCCGGTCCAGGCATAAAGCGCCCCCTGTAAAAGTTGGCCCCAGCATAATGTGCCCCTGTAGGAGCCAGTCCGGGCATAAAGCGCTCCCTGTAGGAGCCGGTCCAGGCATAAAGCGCCCCCTGTGGGAGCCAGTCCAGGCATAGAGCGCCCCCTGTAGGACCCCGCCCAGCCATTACGCGCCCCCTGTATGAGACGTGCCAGGCATAAAGCGCCCCCTGTTGGAGCCGGTCCTTGAATAAAGCGCCCCCTGTAGGAGCCGGGCCAGGCATAAAGTGCCCCCTGTAGGAGCCGGTCCAGGCATAAAGCGCCCCCCGATAGGAGCCTGTCCAGGCATAAAGCGCCCCCTGTAAAAGTTGGCCCCAGCATAAAGTGCCCCCTGTAGTAACATGTCCGGGCATAAAGCGCCCCCTGTAGGAGCCAGTCCGATCATAAAGCGCCCCCTGTAGGTGCCAGTCCGGGCACTAAGCGCCCCCTATAGCAGCCGGTCTAGGCACAAAGCGCCCCCTATAGCAGCCGGTCAGCATAAAACGCCCCCTGTAGGAGCCAGTCCGGGCATAAAGCACCCCCGGTAGGAGCCCATCTGGGCATAAAGCGCCCCCGGTAGGAGCCCATCTGGGCATAAAGCGCCCCCTGTAGGAGCCAGTCTTGGCATAAAGCGCCCCCCTGTAGGAGCCAGTCTGGGCATAAAGCGCCCCCTGTAGGAGCCGGTCCAGGCATAAAGCGCCCGCTGTAGGAGCCGTTCCAGGCATAAAGCGCCCGCTGTAAAAGTTGGCCCCAGCATAAAGCGCCCCCTGTAGGAACTGGTTCGGGCATAAAGCGCGCCCTGTAGGAGCCGGTCTGGGCATAAAGCGCCCCCTGTAGGAGCCGGTCCAGCATAAAGCGCCCCCTGTAGGAGCCGGTCCAGGCTAAAGCGCCCCCTGTAGAGCTGGTCCAGGCATAAAGCGCCCCCTGTAGGAGCCAGTCCGGGCATAAACCGCCCCCTGTAGGAGCTGGTCCAGGCATAAAGCACCCCCTGTAGGAGCCGGTATCCAGATAAAGCGCCCCTGTAGGAGCCGGTTCCAGGATAAAGCGCCCCCTGTAGGAGCCGGTCTGGGCATAAAGCGCCCCCTGTAGGAGCCAGTCCGGGCATAATTCGCCCCTTTTAGGAGCCGGTCCAGGCATAAAGCGCCCCCTATAGAAGCCAGTCCGGGCATAGAGAGCCCCTTGTAGGAGCTAGACTAAGTCTCCGTCCTCTGTCCTCTCTTCTGTCTCCTCTGCTTCCTTTTCTTCAGCTCCTTGATTTTTACCGATAAAACCTCTAATCATTTTGTCCTTTTAGGGCAGAAAGAAATTATTCAGGTTTGACATTAAGATAAATGCACTTACGACGAGAAGGTTCTAGAAAAATCTGACCTTTGAGTGATGAAGAAACAGAACAATACAGAAAGATTTAAATTCCATTAATGGAGCCCAAAAGGAGGCGGCTGCAAACCCAACCCCAAGAGCGAAGGAGAAATCAGCGGAAGACGAATGCTGCACAGGACACCTGGACCCAGTACCTAACGTGGAGGAGAAGACCTAGAGTCCCAATGTGGAGGAGAAGACCTAGAGGCCCAACGTGGAGGAGAAGACCTAGAGGCCCAACGTGGAGGAGAAGACCTAGAGGCCCAACGTGGAGGAGATGACCTAGAGGCCCAACGTGGAGGAGAAGACCTAGAGGCCCAACGTGGACTAGATGATCTAGAGGCCCAACGTGGAGGAGAAACCCAAAAGGGCCCCAAACGTGGGGGGAAAGCCCAACCCCAACGTGGGGGCCTAGAGGCCCAACGGGGGGAAAAAAGACCAGAGGCCCAACGTGGGAAGATTCTAGAGCCCAACGTGGGGAAATTTATCTAGAGGCCCAACGGGGGGAAAAGACCTAGGGTCCAACGAGGGGAGAAACCAAGAGGCCCGCGAGATTGCACCTCCTGGCCCACTTAAACACACTTCTAGGAAAGCAAAATGGAGGTTCCTTCCTTTAGTGTAAACCACTGGATCCGCCAAGAGTCGACGGGAAGGGGACATAAGACATTTAGGGCCCTCCAAACCCCCAAACCTCACATGGAGGGCAGCCCCCGGGGCCGGGAGAGATTTCACCCACCTTTCCTCCTCTGCCCTCTCCGCAACCCATGGATTTCTTCACTTTTAATGCCAACTCTTACCCAAACCCAGGGTTGCACATCTTAAAATGAAAAACTCCATGTGGTTGCGGGAAAGGGGTGTCAAGGAGAGGGGTAAATCTCTCCACCTCATAGACTGCCCCCGCTTTGAATCCGGTCCGGTGGCCCCACACCTCTATGTCCGCCCTTTGTCAACTCTTGCCCACAACCTAGTGGTTTCACATCTAATAGAGAAGAACATCCAGGTGGTTGCTGGAGAGGTGTCAGAGGAGAGGTGGTGACCATCTCTCCTGCTCCATAGAGCTGCTCCTCTGGGTTAGGTCCTGGTCATTGGGTGACCCACACTTCTCTCTGTCCAGTCTCATTGACTCTTGTTCAGGATCCTAGGGGTTGCACATCTAATAGTGAAGAACATGCAGGCGGTTCCTTCTCCTATTGATATATGTAAATGCTAGGTCACAGGTGGTGACAATCTGTCAATCCCCTAAACCTTTTTTCTCCAAAATTAAGTTCCGGGTCATTGATTGCCCCATGTCCCCGTGTGGAGTCTGCCCAACTCTTGTCAAGATCCTAGTGGTTGCACATTTTAATATGAAGAACACCCCGGTGGTTGTTTTCTCCTAGGTTATTGAATGCGGGTTTACGGGCTTTGAAAATCGCCCCGGCACCATAGATCCTTTTTATATTATTTGGGACACTGTTTTCCCACTTGTCTCTCTGTCAACTCCTGAGCGGGATCCTAGTGGTTGCACATCTAATAGTGAAGAACATCCAGGTGGTTACTGGATATAACCCCCAAAGAGCGCCCCTCTATGTTGGGCCCCTGGTCATTGGAGGGTCCACGTCCTCTACAGCTTTTTAACTCCTGTGCAGGGTCCTATGTTGCACATCTAATAGTAAGAAGATCCATTGGTTTCCGGTTCGTTTATCCTATGATATTTTGAACGCTGGGTTTTCGTGGGGACAATCTGTCCATCCCAAAGTCCTCCACGTGAGGGCCTGGTCTTGGGTGGGCCCCACTTTTTCTCCCCCTGGTTTCGCATCAAAAGTGAAAACTCCATTTGGGTTTCTGGGTATAGTTATAGGGGTGGGGGTGACAATCCTCCTGCCCCATGATCTGTTCCTCCCCCTTGGTTTGTCATTGGTTTGGCCCATATTTTTTTTCTGTCCAGTCCATCAAACCCCGAGGGGGATCCAATGACTGCACATCAAGAGTGAAGAACATCCCCGCTGGGTGCTTCTCCTATGATATGTGGAATGCTGGGTTACAGCAGCGCCAAAAAATTTCCCGCACCAAGATCTGCTCTTCCCTATTTTGTCTTGGGCATTGAATGGCCCCACCCTCTTTTTCAGTCTGTCAGCTCTTGTGCGGGATCCTATGGTTGCACACAAAAAGTGAAAACATCCCCGTTGCTGATATAATTAAAGGGGTGTGGGGACAATCTTCCGGCCCCATAGAGCTAATCCTCCACATTAGGTCCTGGCATTTGGTTGGCCCACCTTCTCTACGCCCGCCGTTGACTCTTGTGCAGGCCAGTGGTTGCACTCAATAGTGAAGAAAATCCTGTGGTTTCGGATATGAGTTTAGGAGGGGTGAAATCTCCCCGGCCCCCCTAATCGCTCCTCCACATTAGTCCTGGGCTTTGGTTTGGGCCCCCATGTCTCTACGTCCAGTCTCGTTACTCTTGTACGGGGTCCTAGTGGCGCACATCTAATATGAAGAACATCCCCTGTGGTTGCTGGGTAAAAGGGGAAAGGGGGTGAATGTGTCTGGCCCCAAATCTGCTACTCACATTAGTTCTTGGTCATGGGGTTATCCCACACTTCTCTATGCCAATCTTCTACAGTCTTGTGCAGGATCCAAGTGTTGCAAAAAACTGTAGAAACTAATAAGAGAAGTGTGGCCCAACTAATGACCAGACCTGATGGGAGGGGGCAGCCTAGGGGGGAACAGATGGTCGCCGGGACCTTGTGACCCAGCATTCCCCCTATCCCCCCGGAGAAGCAATCACCTAATTTCTTCACTATTAGATATCAACCACAGGATCCCCCTCATAGTTGATGAGGCTGGACATAGAGGGGTGTGGGCCAACCAATGACCAGGACCAGTGTGAACCAGTCAGAAAGGTGAAATCTGAGGTCCAGGATCATTTTACTCTCCCCCACAGAGAATCTTGTGTCATTTACTCAGCTCCCTGGGGCACCAGAATAATTTTTTCCCTGATTCTAGTGCCGGGAGTTGGAGAACTCAAGGTTAAGGATAATGCATGTCACATATCACAAGGGGCAAGGAACCGGGGCTCATGATCATCTGTGTCACCTGTCACTAAGAGGGGTTTCACACCAGGGAACCAAATTTTTTGTGTCATCGTCGGGAGGAAGGGGATCTCCGCGGAGAGTGAAGGCAGAGCCGTCACCTTAATTTAAAGGTCAAAATCAAAGCAATTTCCATTTTTCCTTTGACTGGAAAATTTGCAGACATTTTTTGCAGCTGCGGGTTTCCTCTGAAGGAACAAATTGGGTTCGATGGATCCAGAGACAAAGCGTAAAATACACAAAGCTTAATCTGGGAAAAACCAGAATGTCACAGTTCACAACTGCGGTTTACAGGGGCCCCGGGGTCAAAGAACCAGCAGAGCCGAGCTCAACCCCTGGGTGACACAGACTGGTACAAGCCAAGACCGGCCCCCGGGGGGAAAAACCCAAAGGTCACCTCAGATCTGACAGGAAGTCTAAGCACAGAGATCACAGCGTCACCCCTTTTATGCCTGCGGACCTGAGCTACTGACCCGGATACACAGACTGGTACAAACCAAACCGGCCACCGGGGAGTGGACCACAATGGGCACCTCAAAGAGCTGAGCAGGGAAGTCCAAGCACAGAGATCCAGCTATCACCTTTTCCTAATTTCCTTGTCCAACGCACCCGAGCGACTGACCCTGGATGACACAGACGGTAAAAAGGGCCAGACCCGCCACCGGGGGAAAGAACCCAATAGCACCTCAGATCTGAGCAGGAAGTCCCAAACACAGAGATCAAAGCTGTCACCCTTTTATGTCCAACCGACCTGAGCTACTGACCCCGGGTAAAGACGGTACAAAACCAAACCTGGCCACCGGGGGGAAACCGCAAGGGGACCCAGAAAGTTGAGCACGGGAAATCCGACACGAGATCACAGCTTCACCTATCCTAATTACCTGTGTCCAGACGCACCCGGCGACTGACCCTGGATGAACAGACTGGTAAAGGCCCAAACCCCGGGCCCCCAGGAGAAAAACCCAATGTCCCTCAATCTAGCAGGGGGAATCCAAACACAAGATCACAGCTGTCACCTTATGTCCAGACCGGACCCGAGCTATGACCCCGGGGACACAGACGGGACAAGCCAAGACCCGCCCCCCGGGGAGAAACCCCAAAAGTCACCTCAATCTAGCAGGGGAATCCAACACAGAGATCACAGCTTCACCCTTTTCCTAATTACCTTGTCCAACGCACCGGCGACTGACCCCCGGGTGACACAGACGGGAAAGGCAAGACCCCGGGCCCCCCGGGGGGGAAAGAACCCAAAGTCCCTCAGATCTGATCAGGGGAAATCCAAGCCAGAGATCAAAGCGTCACCTTTTAAAGTCCAAACCGGGCCTGACGACTGACCCTGGGTTCACAGACTGAAAAAGCCCAAAACCCGGCCACCCGGGGGGAAAAACCGCAATGGTCACCTCAGAAGAGTTGAGCACGGAAGTCCGAGCACAGAGATCACAGCTATCACCTTATCCTAATTCCTGTGCCAATGCACCCGACGACTGACCCTGGATGCACAGACTGGGAAAGGCCAAGACCCGGCCCCCGGGGGGAAGAACCCAATAGTCACCTCGATCTGAGCAGGGGGTCCAACCCAAAAAGATCCAGCTATCACCTTTTCCAATTACCTTGTCCAGACTGCACCTGGGGACTGACCCTGATGACCAGACTGGTAAAGGCCAAGACCCGGCCACCGGGGAGAAGAACCCAATAGTCACCTCAGATCTGAGCAGGGAAGTCCAAGCACAGAGATCAAAGCTGTCACCTTATATGTCCAGACCGGACCTGAGCGACTGACCCTGGATTACACAGACTGGTACAAGCCAAGACCTGGCCACCGGGGAGAAGACTACAATGGTCATCTCAGATCTGAGCAGGGAAGTCCCAGCAGAGAGATCACAGCTGTCACCTTATCCTAATGACCTGTTTCCAGACCGGACCTGAGCTACTGACCCTGGATTACACAGACTGGTACAAGCCAAGACCCGGCCACCGGGGAGTGGACCACAATGGTCACCTCAGAAGAGCTGAGCAGGGAAGTCCAAGCACAGAGATCACAGCTATCACCTTATCCTAATGACCTGTGTCCAGACCGGACCCTGGGTGACTGACCCTGGAGAGCACTGGCCTCCTGCAGAGGAGTCGGCTACAATGTAGAGGAATGGTGGCCACACACCTCATGAGGAATGATACAACCCGAACAGGCGATCAGGAACTAAAATGATTAATAGTGACCAATGGAAACGTTATGGATACAACTCCATGACCAGTGACCACATCCAACATCCATGTGCGGAGAATGCCAGAGCCTGCAAGAGCCGGACGCATTCCCAGGAACATGGCGGTGAGATTTCCTTGCTTCCTCGGCCTTCACAGTCCCCAGATCTTCACCCTACAGACCAGGGGTGTCAAAGTCTTTTACCCCGAGGGACACATCAGCATTAAAGGGGTTTTCTCACCATGCGGTTTCAAAGTGTCACAGACAGCTTCAGGCTCGCACTGCCTGCGCAGGCTGTGGGTGGTTCTATAGCTGTGTTTAGCATATTTAGCTCCTCTATAACTAGCTGAGTGTTACAGTAACATAAATGCAGCAGATTTAATATGTAATAATCAAAGCTACAGAGCTACTAGGAGTGAAAACAATCGCCTATCTGTAAACAAAAGCTAATCTTGTTAGAGATAAAGTCTCTGTTCCCTCCGACCCTGCTGATGTCACTCCCTGCCCTCTGTATTATCTGGAAGGGAGATATGGACGGTAACCTAGGGACACTTGTGTGCGCTCAGAGCAGATAAAATCTCTCTTGTCTCCTTACCAAGGAAATATCAGCAAGGCAATGTATTTAGAAAAAGTCTTCAATTACCTGTCCCTACATGTTGAAAGTCAATCATTGTAGTGAGAAAACCTCTTTAAAGTTACCCTCAAAGGGCCGTGGTGCGCCACATGGTCAGTAAAAGGCCAAGATGTCCTAAAGGGTGTATAATAACCAGCCCCCTCCACATCTTTAGCACTGAGCTTCCTAGCTTGGAGGGTGATTGAGTAGAGCTGTGCTACCTCCAGAGAGGTGTGGAGGTGTGACCCAGCGCTCCCAATCCAGCATGGTGCCTGCTCCTCGTGCCACCTCTGTTCAGTGCAGGCAGCGTCCTCCGGAGAGAGCTGCTTCTTCTGCACGAGGACCTTGTCCATCCCTGCTCCCTGTGTCTAACCTCTTGAGGGCCACATCGAATGATTGGGGGCCAATCTAGCCCGCGGACCTTGAGTCTGACTCGTGTGCAATAGAGCTTCAATGGGACAAGGAGGAATGAGCTGTATAGCTTCAGGATCAGACTTCCTGTTCAGGCTGTGGGTTGTTCTACAGCTTCAGGATCAGACTTCCTGTTCAGGCTGTGGGTGGTTCTACAGCTTCAGGATCAGACTTCCTGTTCAGGCTGTGGGTGGTTCTACAGCTTCAGGATCAGACTTCCTGTTCAGGCTGTGGGTGGTTCTTCAGCTTCAGGCTCCCACTTCCTGTTCAGGCTTTGAGTGGTTCCACAGCTTCGGGTTCACACTTCCTGTTCAGGCTGTGGACTTTTCTACAGCTTCAGGTCCACATTTCCTGTTCATGCTGGGGGTGGTTCTACAGCTTCAGGCTCTCACTTCCTATTCAGCTGTAGAGCCATTATAGCTCTATAGAGACTGGCGTTACATTTATAACTCTATAGAGATTTGCACTGCTACTATAGCTTTATAGAGATTGGTTCTTCGCCTACAGCTCTATAGATATTGTTGCTACCACTATTGCTTTGTAGAGATTGGCACTACTACTATAACGCTATAGATATTGGCACTGCCACTTTAACTCTACAGAGATTGGCACTACAATTATAACACTACAGAGATTGTAACTGTCACTATAGCTCTATAGAGATTGGCACTACCACCATAGCTCTATAGAGATTGGCACTACCACTATAACTAAATAGAGATTGGCACTACTACTATAACTCTATAGAGCTTGGCACTACCACTATAGCTCTATAGAGATTGGCACTACTACTATAACTCTATAGAGATTGGCACTACCACTATAGCTCTATAGAGATTGGCACTACTACTATAGCTCTATATAGACTGGCACTACTACAATAACTCTATAGAGATTGGCACTACCACTATAGCTCTATAGAGATTGGCACTACTACTATAACTCTATAGAGATTGGCACTACTACTATAACTCTATAGAGATTGGCACTACCACCATAGCTCTATAGAGATTGGCACTACTACTATAACTCTATAGAGATTGGCACTACTACTATAACTCTATAGAGATTGGCACTACCACTATAGCTCTAAAGAGATTGGCACTACTACTATAAATCTAAAGAGATTCGCACAAGTACTATAACTCTAATGAGACTGGCACTACTACTATAGTTCTATAGAGATTGGCACTACTACTATAACTCTATAGAGATTGGCACTACTACTATAGTTCTATAGAGATTGGCACTACTACTATAGCTCTATAGAGTGGCACTACTACTATAACTCTATAGAGATTAGCACTACTACCGCAACTCTAGAGATTGGCACTACTACTATATCTCTATAGAGATTGGCACTACTACAATAGCTCTAAAGAGATTGGCACTACCACTATAACTCTATAGAGATTGGCACTACCACTTTAGTTCTATAGAGATTGGCCCCTTCTACTATAACTCTTCAGAGATTGGCACTACCACTATAGCTCTACAGAGATTGGCACTACCACTATAGCTCTACAGAGATTGGCACTACCACTATAGCTCTATAGAGTTTGGCACTACCACTATAATTTTTTTTTTTTATTTTTTTTATAAACTCATTTTTATTGGATTTTCCATATTCGTGGTAAAATAAAAAAACGAAAAAGGAAGGTAAGAAAATCCAAAAAAGTCTTGACCCAAGTCAAAGAAAACTTTTTCCAAAAACCCCCAAAAAGGACAAAAAGGCCTCCGGCACCTCCTAGATGGGAAGTATCATTGTAAAAAGCATAAAATAGTAGCCTCCAGCCCCACCCCCACCTTGCTTTTACACCTTCCCAGTTAGATTCCCTGCGCTTTTTGGGGAAAGGGATGAAAGATAAAATGTTGTGGCCCCGCACGGGGTTCCCAGCTAACTTCCCGTTCCCAATCCAAGGTGCCGCGGGGCTCCCATAAACCATGTTCCCCCCTTTACATAATATTGATGGGAAAACAATCACAATGTACTTTTAAAACAAACAAAAAAAGAACTACAAGTCATTAACTTTAACTCCGGCAGAGAGAAGAGAAAAAAAAGGCTCGCCCCCCCCCTTCTGGACTTAGGAGTTACTTTTCACGGGAAAAAAGATTGTTTTTGATTAGGTGTTAGCTGTTATAAGTGATGCAATATTTGCTGTGAAGGGGTGAACCCATATTATTTGTGCTCGCCAAGGCTTTGGGTCTTTTCCCGGTCACTCTCTCCCCCCCCATGGGGGGGGAATTGGCTGGTCCCCCGGGAACTAAAGTCACCCGGGGCCCCCGACAAAGCAGACATCAAGTACCATTTTGGAATCTTGAAGGAAGACGACCCGGAAAATTTCTGCGTCTGACAAAAATTGTCATGAAGGGTTTCCCATTGTGTGAAAAATCGCTCAGACGCAAATCTTCATACGTTCTTTATTGCCTTTTTCTGCAACTGTACCTCTTGACCTGGTGGGCACCTTTCAAGGGGGGCCCCTCGGCATCAGCCATTTCTCCAGAAGGCATCTCGGGGGCCCCCCCGAAACACGTCGAAAAGTGGTTTTGGCTCCCAATGGGGTAGAGTTGGAAAAAAAACATCTCGGCTGAAGCTTAAGTTTGACCTCTCCCTTTGCCCTAAGAAAAATCTAGCAAGCTCTCCAAACCTCTGAAAACCCCGCGAACCCCCACACCCGTGCAGCAACAGGTTGGAGTCTTACATTTGGGGCAAGCTGTTGGCCTACCCCCGGGGCCCCGGGGGTGGGGGGGGGAAATTTGAAGCCGTTATGGTTTATGGTAAAACAAACTGGTTTTCTTTCCACTTTTCACATGTTACTGTTTATTGATTATTTTCCAGTTTAAAAGACTATTTTGTGCATTTCGAGTTTTTGAACCCCCTACCCCAATAATTAAAGGTGGTGGGCTTCTGCAATTTGTATTGCTGGCTCCGGATTTCTTGTATAGAGATGACAAAGTGTGTTTGTGCCAGTATCCGAGAAAATTTTCTGTCTAATGTCGGATCGGTTGGGATGCCTTAATTGTGGGTCCTGGGAGCGTACAAAGCTCCTACCTGTCCATAGGCCGGGAAGTGTGTGGCCGGGGGTTTTCCCGGGGGTGGAGAGTCCCGAGCCCCCGGGAGGGTCAAAAGCCTGCCAGATTGTACTCACAAAGTGCGAAACTTCTCGAAGTCCCCTGTCTCCCAAATCTCAAAGGACTATTGTTCAGCCCCGGGGAAACTCGGGGTGCCCACGCCAAGGCATGTATTTGCTTTTTTACCCAGGGCTTTCCATATTTTTCCTTGCTGTCTTCAAGTGGCTATGGTGTTTAAAAAAAGAAATTTGGGGCCCCTGATAGGGGACGGTATGCATGCGAATTTGGTTTGTTTTAATGCCACCAATGACCGGGCTTGGCATAGAGGCCTTCCCAATCAGTGTTAGAATAAAATTTCTGGCAAAAAACCAAATCAAGACGTGTTCATTAGACATGTATATTGAAACGAACGCACATCGGGAAATTAACCCCCCCCCTGGGGACTTTGGAAGCAAAAGTTTGCGGAGGGCGATCCGGGGTCGTTTAGAAGACCAAATAAAATTTTGAGAAGGCCGAATTCAGTTATTACGTCTTTATTTTTTTTAGTAAAGTGGGATGGTCTCAGTGTACAATAACTTAGGGAAGCCTACATTCTGACCAGTGACATTTGCGAAAAGGGCAATGGGAGTCTAGCCCACGTTCCAAGTCTCTCTTTATCCATTTATTAGGGGCGGGAAGTTTAATTTAAAAAATGGATTCGGGCCCGGCCTATTTTTACCCCTAAAATGTGATAAAATCCTTGGTTTATTCTTACTTTTCCCTGAGTTGCCCCTCTCCCCTTGCTTCCCATTTTTTTGGGCTAGTATAAGAGCTCCATTTGATTCGTTGTTTTTAAAACCTGACATGCTAGAAAGCACAAATTGGGGCAAAACAGATTCTCTATGTCTCTCGCAGGTCCGCCATGTAAAAGATACATCACAGCGAACAGGAGTTTTTTTAAATCTCCTGTCCACCCACTGGAGTCCCCTGATATCGGTTTAAAAGATAGAAATTGGAAAAAGGGTTCCACTCCACTTTAAACAGTAAGGGCGAGAGCGGGACCCCCTGGTTTCCCCTTTTAAAGGACAAAGCCCCTGGACAGAAAGCCCGGGACCAGATTCTCCCCGGGGGTTTGGGAATAAGGGCGACAGGAAGGTTTTCTGAAAGGGCCCCTCAACATTTTATCAACAAAAGGGTTTACCCAAACCCCAATCCACCGAGTCGAATCCCTTCTCCGGTCTACTGTGGAAAGGCAGCCCCCGTAAACAGGTTTTCCCCTGTCGACGTGGGGGTGAGAAGGACTTTTCTAATGTTGGCTACGGCGGATTTCCTTTTACAAATCCAACTTGTTGGGGGGCCGATGATTCCGGTATCACCCGCCCCAAACCTGTCCGCCAAGATTTTAGCTAGCAGTTTTAGGTCAAATTTAAAAGGGGAAATCGGCCTGAGGCCCCGGGGTAATGTAGACCCAAAATGTTTGGAAGTACTTTAATGTGCGCAGTGTTTGTTTTTTCGGGATTTGGAGTGCCCGCAGGTATGATTAAAAAGGATCGACAAAGGGGGGGGGGAAATTTTGCTGCTTCGGGATTTAAAAAAATTTCCCCCTTTTGAATGCCGCCCGGCCCAGGGGTTTTTGCCCGACTTAAACTGGGCTATTGTCCTTCCAGCTTTCTTGGGAGGGGTGACCCCAGTGTTTGGCAATCCTCCCCCGCAGGGTCGGTGGGGGCGGATGTTACCCAACCATTTTTTGGATGTTTATTTTTAGGTTTTCGTCTGTATATAGTTTTTCATAGAATCCCGTATTTTTTTCTGTTATTTCTTTGCCCGAATTGCGCAACAACCCTCTGAACCTTTCAGTTCATTCCCCGTTTGGGGCCGCCCCCCTTTGCCAGTCGGGCCCAAAAGGCGCCCTGGTTGTTTCGTTTTAAACAGCACCGCCTCTTTTTCGATTGTTTTATGGCTTCCCGTTTCCCCCCCAGCCATGTTCATATAAATTTTAGTTCCTTTTCCACTTAAGTTTATTTTCACCTGCGGTTTGTAAAAATATGAGTATTTTGACGGGAGTTTCTTGGGGGCCTCCAATTTATCCGCTATTTTGCGTCTCACCCAGTAATGTAGGAGATCAGTCTTCCTCAAAGTACCGCCTTTTGCCGCGCCCCAGAACACCTGAGTGGACGAAGCCGTTTCCTCATTGTTTTTTACTGTATTTAGCCACCAACCCCCAACATTGCCGGAAAACCTCACCCCGGGGCCATGTCCCCCGGGGGAACCTCCAGATGAAATCGGTCCCCTTTTGGGGCCCTTTTCCTGAAATTCACTGTTACGGGGGAGTGGTGGGATATTATATATCTTTTAAATGTTACTCCCCAACCCTGGGTAAGAGTGAAGAGGGGAGCAAAAACAGTCGATGCGGGGCCCAAGTGGAGTGGGGTGGGGGGAATTTTGTAAATTCCGGTCCTCCCGGGTCAATACCCTAATGCATCCATAGCCCCAGGGCTCTGAAAAACCCTGCCAAATTTGTTTCCCCCTAGTCTTACTCCTTGGAGCCCCTGCCCCCCCTTCCGCTTCCTCCTTTAAAACACCATGTTCTGTCCCCCCCCTATCCCCTTGTTAAAAAGGGGACCTGCGGACAATTTGTTCTGGGGAAATTTTAAAAAAATTTCGCTTCCCCCCTTTTTTTGGGGCCCCCGTAACACTAAAATGGAGAAATCCTCACCCCTGTTGTAGGTGCACCCTTTCCCATCTACCCTCCGATTATTTGGATTTTATAGTCCGCTCGGGAGGTTTTTGTGTAGTAGTAAACCCCCGGCCCCCTTTTTTCCCTTGACTGCTGGGGGCCCATGACCTCCCCCACCCAGAGCCCCTTTTATCCTGAAGAAATCTTCCTCCCCCCAAAGAGTCTCCTGGAGCAGCACCAAAAGTCGGCTTTCAAAGGGGCCTTTCAGGTGACGGGCACCATAGACGTTTTTTAGGGACCTTAACCCCTTCACTTCCAAATTACTATGCGATGAAGATAGATTGCTTGTGGAAATTCCTAGCCCTTGGGGGCCTCCCCGCACGGGTTTAAAAAAAATACATTGAACACATAACATTTTCATACAAAAAAAAGCTATTTAATTTTGGGTGCGAATAGCTCAATGATTGCAGAAATATCTCCCAAAAAGAGCCAACATTACCAACATTAGAACCGCCCAATAGCCCCGTGGTGAGCAGCAGGATTCGCCCCGGGGGGCTAAAAAGGTGGGACTTCACTTTTTTTTCCCGGATGAATGGGCTATTTCCTCTCTCCCCCCCCCCCCCCCCCCCTCCGGGGACCCACAGGGGTTTAAGTCCATCTGAAATTAAGTTTGGACAAAGCAAGGGGTCTATTTTTTCTAGGGCTCGTGCCCCCAAAACCCCTCAGCCCCACTAGGGGGACCAAAAGAGGTCAAGTTGCTTTCCTAAATTTTATATGAGCCATTTCTGTCCCTAAAAAAGAACAAAGAAACAAAAGAAATCACAGAGCATTAAGAAGTCACTTATGTGTCTTCGTCTTTATCTCCGCCGACCCCAGAAGACCGCGGATCCTCCGAACTTGCTGAAAAGGGGGGGGGGGGGGGCTTCTCGGTGGGAGATTTCTGACGAGTGGAACAGCCGGGAATTTTCCCCCAATCTTTCCGGCCCAAATTTTCTCATTGACATGCGATGGGGCTGTGGAGTAACATGGATGGTGTTCCTCTTTGGTGGCGATCGTTTCCCAAGCCGTGGCGGGCCCCCTCAAGAAAGATGAGCCTCTTTTGGGGGAGTAAAAAATGGATATGTTTCCCTTCTTGTGGAAAATTTTCGGTGGTGGGGAGAGGAGCGCAAAATTTTTTTTTGTTTTGAAAAGTTCCGTGCAGACGGTGGCAAAGGGCCTTTTTTTTTTAAACACCTCAGCCGAGAAGTCCTCAAATACCAAAATCCGGAGCCTCAATTTAGGGAGTTTAAGTTCCTGCCTTTTAAGGCTTAAGGATGGCCCTTTGTCCCCAAAGTTCGGGATTTAATAATAATTTTTTGGCCTTTCTTGTAGCGCTTGAGGCATGGGTTTGGGTACGGGAGTGTAATTCCTTTCTGTCTGGGCCACCCTATGTGAAACGCTCAAATTTACCTGGTGAGGTTAATTTTAAGGGGGTCGGGAGTTCTGATTCCCCAAACGCTGTTTAAGTCTTTTTGTGGGGACTGGGCAGGCCCACCAGACGGAGATTGTTTCGCTTGTTATTTTGAGATCGTCTATTTTATCCAGAGATTTTTTTTCGTATATGGGGGAAACCTGTATCTTGGAGTTGGGGGGTTTTCAGCGTGTCCTTAGGGCTGGCTCTTTGTCTGCTTCGCCCAAAACCTTTTGGGGGTAATTGGGAGTCTGCTTAATTTGCTTGAAAGGGTTTAAAAATGAGATTGGGCAGAGTCTCTTGGGTATCTGGGGCAAGTTCCCAAAACCACCCCCCCCGCTAGAAAACTTTTTTCAAGGAGCGCTCATCTGGGGTTCCCTCCACTCGAGCGTTTCATCCCGGGCGGTTGTCCGGTGCGAGCCGTTGGGCAAAGGGGGGAGTGGGGCGTGTGAGAGGTGATTCCCCAAATTTACTCGTCTCCCCCTTTATCACTGATCGCCCTCCCCGCTTGATTCGTAGTTTTTCCCCCTTTGTGGAAATATTTCTCCATGTGGTATGATAGGACTGGTTTAAAAGGGGGCCTGGCACTTTTCTTAGCTGGGCTGTGTAGAGCCTAATAAGGTCCCGTGCGCCTTTGCGGTCTAGGGCAGTGAGCTGCTGTGTTGTGGGAACTGGGAAGGAGGCCCCAGGGAAGTCGTCCCCGTATTTTCAGCGCTCCCCCCTGGTAATGAGAGAGTATTGTGCCGCCAGGTGGGTAAGTGGGGTTGATTGCCCGTAGTTCTCCTCCCCAGGAGTTTAATAAAGATGGCCGCCTGGTGGGGGGTTTGGGCGCCAAGATTCCCGCCACTCTAATTGGTCCCTTGTGCCCGCCGGCTCAGTTTGCCAGGACAGGTGATGCCTTCTGCCCTACCCTTCTGCCGGTCCTACGGGATGTCCGGGCTCTCTTTCCCGGCGCACCCCCAGTGTTTTGCCCCCAGGTAGCGCCCGTCAACTCCTATGGGCCCCTGTCGGGACCTGATGCCTCTGCCGCCGCCGCACACCAGAGTCGCTGTCCTACCCTCTGACGATCGCGGAGCTTTCTCCCCGCCGTCCTGCTTGTGCGGGCGCTTCCCCCGCTCTCTCCGGGCTATACCGCTCCTGTGGGTGATACCTCCGTGAGGATTATATGCCGTTTTTCCGGGTGGGTGAGCGGGAGCTCCTGCTATGCACTCACTCTTTGCGGGCCAGAACCGGGTCCCACCACTTAATTTTAATAGAGATTGGAATAAATACTTAATTCTATGAGATTGGGGACTACTACTAAGCTCTATAGAGATTTTGGGACACACTAAGCTCCATAGAGATTGGCGCACTACTACTATAACTCTGTAGAGATTGGGCACACCACTATAGCTCTATAAGGTTGGTACTACCCTATATCTATATAGCTGGCACTACCACATACTCTATAGAGATTGGCACATACATAACTCTATAGAGTTGGGATACTTAAAATAACTCTATAAGGGTTGGCACTACTACTATACTCTATAAGATTGGGACTACCCACTAAGCTCTATAGAGATTGGCACTACTACTAAAAGCTCATAGAGATTTGGACTACCACTAAAAGCTCTATAGAATTGGCACACTACTATAGCTCTATAGGTTGGGCACACCATTACAAAATCTATAGAGATTGGCACTACTGATATAACTTAAAAGAGATTGGCACACGATATAACTTAAAAGAGATTGGCATACTCTTAACTCTATAGGATTGGCACACTACTAAACTCTAAAGAGATTGGCACTACTACTATACTCTATAGAGATTGGCACTAACCCCTTTGCTCTATAAATTGGGCCCCCCTACTATAACTCTACAAAGGGTTGGTATACCCCTTTAGCTTAAACAGATTGGCCCACTTTCAAGCTCTTTTTGAGATTGGCACATACTTTATCTATAGAGATTGGCATACTACTATGACTTCTTTAAAATTGGGCCCACCCCCATAGCTCTTAAGATTTGACCATACTACTTAATCTGTAAAAATTGGGACTACCACTATAGCCTTTTATAGATGGCATACTATATAACTCTATAAGATTGCACTACACAGCAACCAGAGTTTGGACATACTAAGCTCTATAGAGATTGGCACTACTACAATAGCTCTAAAGAGATTGGCACTACCACTATATATCTAGAGATAGACGCACATATACTATCACTACACTATACTGATAGAGATTGGCACTACATCCACTCATAAGCTCCTATAGAGATTGGCACTACTACTATAACTCTATAGAGACTGGCACTACTACCATAGTTTTATAGAGATTAGCACTACTACTATAACTCTATAGAGACTGGCACAACTACTAGAGTTCTATAGAGACTGGTACTACTACAATAACTCTATAGAGATTGGCACTACTACTATAGTTCTATAGAGATTGTCACTACAGCTATAACTCTATACAGATCAGCACTACTACAATAACTCTATAGAGATTGGCACTAATACTATAACTCGGTAGAGCTTGGCAGTACCACTATAGCTCTACAGAGATTGGCACTACCACTATAGTTCTATAGAGATTGGCACTACCACTATAGCTCTATAGAGATTGACGCACTACAACTATATCTCTGTAGAGATTGGCACTACCACTATAGCTCTATAGAGACTGGCACTACTACAATAACTCTATAGAGATTGGCACTACTACTATAACTCTATAGAGATTGGCATAACTCTATAGAAATTGGCACTACCACTATAACTCTATTGAGATTGGCACTACCACCATATCTCTATAGAGATTGGCACTACCACTATAACTCTATAGAGATTGGCACTACCACTATAACTCTACAGAGATTGGAAATTCCACTACAACTCTACAGAGATTGGCACTAACACCATATCTCTATAGAGATTGGCACTACAACTATAACTCTATAGAGATTGGCACTACCACTATAACTCTATAGAGATTGGCACTAATACTATAACTCTAAAGATATTGGCACTAAAACTCTAAAGAGATTGGAACTACTACTATAACTCTATAGAGATTGGCACTACCACTATAACTCTACAGAGACTGGCACTACTACTATAACTCTACAGAGATTGGCACTACTACTATAACTCTATAGAGATGGGCACTACTACTATAGCTCTATAGAGATTGGCACTACTACTATAACTCTGTAGATATTGGCACTACTACTATAACTCTATAGAGACTGGCACTACTACAATAACTCTATAGAGATTGGCACTACTACTATAACTCTATAGAGATTGGCACAAAAACTTAGTTTTTAAAAGAGATTGGGGACTTTCCCCTGTTTTAAATTAAAAGAGATGGCCTAAACCCCTTTAACTCAAAAGAGTTTTGGGACTACCAACCCTAGGGCCATAGAGAATTGGGAATACCACTATAACTTTAAAAGAGATTGGGAATAAATACTATAAACTCTATAAGTTTTGGGACTTCCACTAAAACTCTAAAAAGAGACTGGGCCCCTAATACTATAACTCTACAGAAAATTTGGGACCCCCACTATAAACTCAAAAGAGTTGGGATACCCCCCTTTTCCAAAAGAGATTGGGGACCCACAAACTATAGTCAAAAGAGAAATTGGGCCCACCCCTATAAACTGTATAAAAGATTTGCACTACACTATAGCTTTTAAAAAAGGGTTTGGGACTTAAATCTTAACCCTGTAGAGATTTTGGGAAAACCACTAAAGCTTTTACAGATTTTGCACTAAATAAATATAGCTCTATTTAGACTGGGACTACCACTATAGCTTATTAGAATTTTGGGACTTTCTACTATAGTTTTATAAACTTTGGCAATACTACAAAAACTTATAGAGAAATTTGGGACTACCACAAAAAACTCTACAGAGATGGCACTTTCTACTATAACTCTCAGAGGTTGGCAAAAACCACTTTAGCTTAAAGAGATTGGCACTACTATATAGCCTATGAGATTTTGGGAAAAAACCAAATATAACTCTATAGAGGGTTGGGACTAAAAATTATAACCCCATAAGTTTGGGACTAGTAAAAATTATTTCTATAGAGATTGCACTCTTTTTTCCCATGCCTACAGAGAATGGACTACCAAATTTAACTTTACAAAAGTTGGGGGGCACTAATACAAAAACCCCTGCAGAATTTTGGCCCCTTCCCTTTAGTTTCAGAGCTGGGAATACTACTATAAACCAAAAAATGTTGGGACCAAACCCTTATAGCCTACAAGGGTTGGCACTACTACTTAAAAATCTATAGAATTGGCAAATTCCACTAAGCTTACGAGATTGGCAAACCAGTTTAGCCTATTAGATTTTTAATACTTCTATAAATCCCACAGAAAATTTGGCACTACCATTATGCCTACAAATTTTGGGACTTTCTTTTTGTTAAACCCCAAAAGGGGAAAATTGGGACTTCCAAATTAGCTCCAAGTTTGGGATACCACTTTTAGCTTAAGGACTGGCACCAAATAAAAACCCAAGAAGTTTGGGGATACCCAAATTTTTGTAACAGAGATTTGGACTACAAATGTAAAATTAAAAAAATTGGAAAACCACAAAGCTTTTAAAAAAGAGATTGGCACAAAAATTATAGCTCTATTGAGATTGGCACTACTACTATAACTTTACAAAGTTTGGGACAAACCCTTATAGCTCACAGGGGAAATTTCCAACCATTTGGGCCCCAAGATTGGGCCCCACCACCAAAAGCTCACAGAGTTTGGTACAACTACTTCCCTTTTTAAAAAGGGACTAAAACCAAAAAATCTTAGAGAAATTTGGGACTTCCCAATATTTATAAGATTGGAAAAAATACATACCTATAGAGATTGCCCCACAAATATAATTTAATAGGATTGGCACCCACAAAAAATATACTAAAAGACTGGGGAATACTACTAAAAACCTTTTAAAAAGATTGGGAAACCAAAATTTTAATCAAAAAGGATTGGCATTTCTCCAAAAACCTATTTGAGATTGGCCCCCACTATATCTTTTTGGATTGGGAAACTAAATGCTATTAAATCTATATGATTGGGGACTACCCACATTTTGTCCCCCCCCCTTTTAAAAAATTTTTTTTTTTTTTGGTTTTAGATAAGACTTTTTTGGCCCCCGGACTGCAGGCCCCCCTGGGCCCCAAAACTGCTCAGCACCGCAGCCCTATTGTCGCTATGCCCGTATGATGGCGCCGCGCTCATGGATACAGGTTCTGCTTCAGTAGACAGCGGCGCGGTATAACTGGCGCTCCCTGCGGTACCATCACTGGGGTAATAAAATGTCAGCCCAAACCTGCAGCTGATGGGTTTATATGTTGTTTAGTCATCGCCGCCCTCCCCTGGGAAACCCCACAGGTTTAATGTAACAGCGACTGCGGAGCTGCGAGAGAACGGGACCATCTATCAATCAGGACGACGGCAGAAATCATCTGCATCACCACATCCAGAGGCAGCGAGACAGCGCCGACGGGACACACAAGAGGCGCGGACCTAATACCGCCATATAACAAGGGGGAAGCGGCGGATAAACAAGAGGCGCGGACCTAATACCGCCATAAAAAAAGGGGAAGCGACGGATAACAAGAGGCGCGGGCCTAATACCGCCATATAACAAGGGGGAAGCGCGGACACACAAGAGGCGCTGACCTAATACCGCCATATAACAAGGGGGAAGCGACGGATACACAAGAGGCGCGGACCTAATACCGCCATATAACAAGGGGGAAGCGGCGGATACACAAGAGGCGCGGACCTAATACCGCCATATAACATGGGGGAAGCGGCGGATATACAAGAGGCGCGGACCTAATACCGCCATATAACAAGGGGGAAGCGGCGGATA
Organism: Phyllomedusa bahiana; assembly: GCA_025379985.1. Lineage (NCBI taxonomy): Eukaryota > Metazoa > Chordata > Amphibia > Anura > Hylidae > Phyllomedusa > Phyllomedusa bahiana. The sequence goes on from JAODAL010040207.1 coordinate 35,976, forward strand.
TACAAGAGGCGCGGACCTAATACCGCCATATAACAGGGGGAAGCGACGGATACACAAGAGGCGCAGAAACCCAATACCCCCATATAACAAGGGGGGAAGCGGGGGATATTTCAAGAGGCCTACCTAATACCGCCATATAACAGGGGGAAGCGGCGGATATACAAGAGGCGCGGACCTAATACCGCCATATAACATGGGGGAAGCGGCGGATATACAAGAGGCGCGAACCTAATACCGCCATATAACAAAGGGGGGAAACGGCGGATATAAAAAGAGGCGCGGACCTAATTCCGCCATATAACAAGGGGGAAGCGGCGGATATACAAGAGGCGAGGACCTAATACCGCCATATAACAAGGGGGAAGCGGCCAAGATACAAGAGGCGGGCACCTAATACCGCCATATAACAAGGGGGAAGCGGCGGATATACATGAGGCGCGGACCTAATACCGCCATATAACATGGGGGAAGCGGCGGATATACAAGAGGCGCGAACATAATACCGACATATATCAAGGGGGAAGCGGCGGATAGACATGAGGCGCGGTCCTTATTCCGACATATAACATGGGGGAAGCGGCGCATATACAAGAGGCGCGGACCTAATACCGCCATATAACATGGGGGAAGCGGCGGATATACAAATGATAGGTCACCCTGCACCCCTAACGCCGAAACGTGTCAGAGCAATACCTACGGTACATCTATATCATAATATCTACAAGACAAAGACAGATACACACATACAGGTACATAGAGCGGTATTATAGTAGTTATATTCTTGTACATAGGGGTCAGTATTATAATAGTTATATTCTTGTACATAGGGGGCAGTAATATAGTAGTCATATTCTTTTACATAGGGAGGGGTATTTAATAGTTATATTCTTTTACATTGGGGCAGTATTATAGAATTTATATTCTTGTACATTTGTGGGCAGTATTATGTAGTTATTTTCTTGTACATAGGAGCAGTATTATAGTAGTTATATTCTTGTAATAGGAGCAGAATTATAGTAGTTATTTTTCTTGTAATAGGGCAGTATTATAGTAGTTATATTCTTGTACATGGGGCAGTTTATAGTAGTTATATTCTGTACATGGGGCAGTTTTTAAATATTTAATTCTTGTAAAGGGCAGTTTTTAAAAATTT